>JAQIXW010000308.1:0-35023 GCA_034700685.1 Willowsia buskii
AAGGGGTTGACCTGGGAAGCTGAAATTCAATAGGCTTCGTCCTTGGGACCCATGGAACCTGTATACCAAATTTCAGCAAAATCGGTGCAAGCGTTCGGGAGTTATCGTGTTGACATACAGACAGACGGACAGACAGACGGACAAACGTAACAAAGTCAATACTAGCTTTCGCAAGCTCAAGCGTCGTAATAAGTGATACACCCTTACAAGTTTTGTATCAGCTTTTCTATGGTGTAACTTGAATAGCCTTGACTAAATCATGCATGGTCAAATGGGAGTATCACATGATATGAATAAGTACAAATTACTAGAGTATTTCCTGGTTGACTTTGATTCTCTCAAGCGACGTAAGGATATTATATTTTACAAACATTTTCCACTTGACAGGAAACGGTACACTTTTTATGAATCTGCCAATCTTCCCGGCTTCAAGTATCTTCAATACTTTAATTATTCTCACATACATTAAGTTCAGTTAAACATGTCTACTCCGTTGTTCTGGTTTGCTTTAAACTTGCAAGAAAAAGTTCATAAGTATCTTTTTCCATACAAGTTCTCCATCTTCTACAATTTTGAAACTGGAAAATGGGAAACTCGTCAATACAACTCAGCGCCAATGATTCTGTACTTTTTCATATCCACCATCTACTTAGTATCCTCAGTTATAATTGCGTTTTTCTATGCATTTCGAGTAATTCACAGCTCATCGCCAAACAGTAGTTTTGTCTGCGCGAGTTTCATTTGCTTGGGATTCATGGGAACTCCACCGGCAATTTCAGGAATTGGTGCCTTCTTTTGCAGTGAGCAAGCCACAAAGTATTTCAACGAAGTGATAAGCATTGAAAAATGTCACAAAAATGGAATCAGAAAACATCCAAACTTGAGAAATATTTCGAATCCTACATGTAAAACGCCAGTAAAAGTATTACTACAAATGCTAACCGGAAAAATACCAATAGATGCACAAGGACTGGTCCTAATAATTGTCGTCACTTATATACCCATATTAGGGGCAATATTTCCACTAATACCGTTAAAATTAAAATTTGAACCGTTTTATTACTTGTTTGAAGATCTCTTTCCAAGTGATTCTCGATCAGTTATAGTGGACCACCTAGTATTTGTGACACGCTGTATATGTGCATTTACATGCTCAATGGAAGCAACGAGAGCATATTCGTTTGCGTTTTTACTGATTATGTGGCATCAACAAGTATTTATTCAACTCTTGAATCAAGTTCGCCACAGCTCTGGAATAAAACTAAAGGCATATGTGGAGATCCAAATGCTCTTAAAAATGGGTGGACATGCAATGGTAAAAACGTGTAATGGCTTGCTTATGGGGCCGGGATTTATTATTCATGTTTTATGTAACATTTTTACAATTATCGGTTGGAAAATATTTCCAATTGGATTGTATTTAGCACTTGCTCCATTAAGTTTAATAATTGCATTATTTGAAAGTCAGTATTACCCTCCACAGTTTAAGTGCTATCTTAGCAGTTTGCAACTAATCAAAAGTGAGTGGTTGTATCGACTAATGGATTTAAAAAATGCGAAACGATTGTCATCATTTGATTTTAAGGTTTTAACGAGACAAAGTTTAGGACAGCAACCTGTAGCCTTTTATTGTTTAGACTTTGCGAAAATTACAAGAGATAATATGGTCGTAGTTTACTACCATGTAATGGATAAGACGATGATTCTGTTGCTGTTGTACTTGTCATACACAAACAAGTGATCTTCAAGAAGTTTTTACAAATTCCAGATTTCTATATGGTCAACTACCTTACGGTTATATCATCCATCGATGTCTATTTTTTAAATTAATTTATATCCTCTTACACCATGGCAGTAACAGCAGCATATTCGGGAAGTTCTATTAAGCCGTAGAGGTATTTAAAGTAAACTAACTCAAAGCCTCATTTTCGTTATCGAAAGGATCCTTAAAGAATAGAAAATATTTTAATGTTGAGTACTTATGTAATCTCAAGTCCATGATATTTTAAAGTAATTTAGTTTAATAGTTTGATAGTTTGATGAGATGTCACGATGTCCTAACCCCACGATGTCCTTCTTGCTCAATTTACTTCAGAAACGTACCGAGATATTTCATATTTTTTGGTATAATTTAAATTTGATATGAACCACTCATATAGAGAAATTACAAAATTCAATGCTCCAAATCGAATTAAATTTTCAAGGTAATCTTAAACCTTAAACTTTCAGAACAGCTTTGCTATCCAGTTTTGTGTAAAAAATATTTAAATAAACTTGATGGTCTGCATGGTCAAATGAAGGTAACAGTTTATGTCACAGGGTTAATGAAATCTCAAATAACGAACATTTTTATAACATATACCTTCAGTTCCTCTGAACAGCTAAAGCAACTTATACATATTTGTGACAAAAGTTACCAGTTGCATATATGAACATTCCAGAAGTTGAATTTTCACTAACCATAAGCTTTGTACTAGCAAATATTCCGAAAACATTCGATCATTTTCAAATATATATATTTCAGTCAGATATGTCTACTCCATTGTTCTGGTTTGCTTTAAACTTGCAAGAAAAAGTTCATAAGTATCTTTTTCCATACAAGTTCTCCATCCACTATAATTTCGAAACTGGGAAATGGGAATCTCGTCAATATAATTCTGTGCAAATGATTCTTTACTTTTTCATATCCACCATCTACTTGATCTTCTCAGTGCTAATTTCGTTTTTCTATGCAATTCGTGTAATGTACAGCTCATCGCCCAACAGTAGCTTTGTTTGCGCGAGTTTCATATGCTTGGGATTCATGGGAACTCCACCGGCTATTTGGGGGATATGTGCTTTCTTCTGTAGTGAGCAGGCAACCAATTATCTAAATGAAGTGCTGATTATGGAAAAATATCACAAACATAGAATCAGAAAACATCCAAACTTAAGAAACATTTCAAATCCTACATCTAAGACCCAAATTAAAGTATTAGCGCAAATGCTAACTGGGAAAATTCCATTAGATGCACAAGGACTGGTTTTAATAACTGTCATTGCTTACATGCCAATATTAGGGGCAACATTTCCGCCGATGCTTTTGAAATTTAACATTGAGCCGTTTTATTACCTATTTGACGATCTTTTCCTAAGTGACTCTAGGTCAGTTATAGTGAACCACTTAATATTTCTGGCTCGCTGCATTTGTGCGTATGCTTGCACTATGGAAGGAACAAGAGCATATTCGCTTGCTTTTTTAGTGTTCTTATGGCATCAACAAGTATTTGCTCAACTTTTGAATCAAGTTCGCCACACTGCTGGAATCAAATTAAAGGAATACATAGAGATTCAAATACTTTTGAAACTTGGTGGGCAGGCAATGGTAAAAACGTGTAATGGCTTGCTTATGGGGCCGGGATTTGTAATTCACGTTTTGTGTAATAGCTTTACATTTATAGGTTGGAAAATATTTCCAATCGGTTTGTATTTAGCACTTGCCCCATTAAGTTTTGTGATTGCATTATTTGAAAGTCAGTATTACCCCCCACAATTTAAGTGCTATCATAGCAGTTTGCAACTAATCAAAAGTGAGTGGTTGTATCGACTAATGGATTTAAAAAATGCTAAAATTTTGTCATCATTTAATTTTAAGGTTTTAAGGAGACAAAGTTTAGGACAGCAGCCGGTAGCCTTTTATTGTTTAGATTTAGCGAAAATTACAAGAGATAATATGGTCGTACTTTACTACCATGTGATGGATAAGACGATGATTCTGTTGCTACTTTACTTGTCATACACAAACAAGTGATATTAATGAAGTTTGCACAAATTCTAGATTTGGCTGCTGTTATATAGTTTGCCCTATTTTGAAACAAAGATTCAGTATAAGATTTAAGCATAAGCAATTTTTGTCGCAACAATCAGATAAATAAAGGAAATATAAAATACAAATATGATTACATACGAATATGTACGCATGTTAACTTACTGTAAGATACTTTTCGTAATATTTTGTCTGTGAGATGTTTGTTCACCGAAATATTCCTTATGGATGGGCACCATAATCCAGGATGCCCATGACTTGAATCCTTTTTCCGCTGTACTATTTAAATTCACCAATGTGTAATCTTATTGTTGCCGATTTAGGCTTAGTGGTTCCAGGGGAAAATTCGACATTTTTTGGAAATCAATTCTTTAAAACCTTTAAGATAACCTTTCGATTCTACATATTATAGTGTTTAATCCATCGTCAGTTGGATATTAGTTTAAACAGATTTAGATTTCACTTGCAGATATATTAATTGACAGTTAGGGTATATTAAAAAATTCAACTTTCTGAACTCTTCACCATTCAAAATATTTGTTAAACGAAAACTTCCTAATGTCTACAGGGTCAAAACTTCCATCAAAATAGAAACAATTTTTAAATATTGAAAACGGAAGTAATCTAGGATAGTTTTTGAAATTCGCAAGTAATTTGGCTTGACTTTTATCTTGCCGACTTGTTAAATTCATGACGTCCTTCTTCTCCAAACAAGTTAGGTAAATATATTTAACTGGAAAATAAACGAAATAAATGTTTATCTTTAGTGTATTTTAAATGATATTAACTTTGGAAATCACAAAACTTCAAAATGCATTGCTAATATTTGTTGTAAATTTTCAAGGTAGTTTTTAAACTTCAACTTCACAGAACAGCCTTGCCATCCAGTTTTGCATAAAAAATTATTTTAATAGACTTGATGATGTCTGCATGGTCAATTGAAGGTAACTATTTACGCCACAGGGTCAATGTCAAAATTAAGAATATTTTTATAACATATGCCTTCAGTTGTGTTAAACTGTTAAGCCCCTTTATACATGTTTGCAACACTGTTTTCCAATTGGGTAAAAACAAGCAAAAACATAAATTCACTAAGCTAGAAACCGTTTATATTCCGAAATCATTGAATAATCTCCAAATATATATATATATATATATAATGCAGTAAGATATATTCTTCTACTTTTTCATATCCACCATCCTGTTAATCTTCGCAGTGCTAATTTCGTTTTTCTATGCAATTCGAGTGGTTTACAGCTCATCGCCCAACAGTAGCTTTGTTTGCGCGAGTTTCGTTTGCTTGGGATTCATGGGAACTCCAACAGCAATCTCAGGAATTTGTGCTTTCTTTTGTAGTGAGCAAGCCACCAAGTATCTCAACGAAGTGATAAATATTGAAAAACGTCACAAACATAGAATCAGAAAACACCCAAACTTGAGAAATATATCAAATCCTACTTGCAAAACATCAAATAAAATATTACTACAACTGCTAACTGGAAAAATGCCAATAGATGCACAAGGACTGGTTTTAATAATCGTTATAGCGTATAAGCCCGTATTGGGAGCAACATTTCCGTTGATACCATTAAAATTAAAATTAGAGCCGTTCTATTACTTGTTTGTTTGTTTGGCAGTATGGAAGGAACGAGAGCATATTCGTTAGCGTTTTTAGTGTTTATGTGGCACCAACAAGTATTTACTCAACTTTTGAATCAAGTTCGCCGCAATGCTGGAATCAAATTGAAGGAATACATTGAAATTCAAATTCTATTGAAACTTGGTGGACATGCAATGGTGAAAACGTGTAATGGCTTGCTTATGGGGTCAGGATTTATAATTCAAGTATTGTGTAACAGTTTTGCATTTATCGGTTGGAAAATATTTCCAATGGGTTTATATTTGGCACTTGCCCCATTAAGTCTAGTGATTTACTTGTTTATTTTTCAGTATTTTCCGCCACAATTTAACTGCTATCATAGCAGTTTGCAACTAGTCAAAAGTCAGTGGTTTTATCGACTATTGGATATGAAAACTGCTAATCGTTTGTCATCATTTGGTTTTAAGATTTTAACCAGACAAGCTTTAGGACAGCAACCTGTACTTGATACCAGCCTTTAATTGTTTAGACTTGGCGAAAATCACTAGAGATAATATACTCACAGTTTACTATCACGTAATGGATAAAACGATGATTCTCTTGCTGCTGTGCCTGTCCTACACAAACAAGTACAAGTGATCTTAATGAAGTTTACTTTCCATACCTGATTACTGTAATTCATTTTGAAAAGCGTATAATTATTTATTTGTAAAGTATATAACCAAAGCTAAGCACAACAGACTAAAGATTCAGTTTTTAGAATTGTGATGCTATTTATATAAATAAAATTAATATCAAAACAGGTAATGATCCTCAAGGAAATTTGTAAGTGGATTAGAGAAGTGTAATTAGTATGTTTAGATGATTTGTAGCAATTCACGTAGATCAGCTCTCACAAACGAATAGTTTCCACAAGACTCGTTCCATTTATATTTATTAACTCAATAAACTTGTTGTATTAAGATTGAAATGCAGTATGCAAGTATAATCATAAATCCATTAAAATATTTTCCAAAACAATAATTTGATTTATCTGCTGTTATATAAATTGCCCTATTTTGAAACAAAGATTCAATATGTTTTAAGCATAAGTAATGTTTTTGTTCAACAATCTGATAAAATAAGGTAATGTAAAATACAAAACTGATTACATCTGATTATTTACGCATGCTAACTTACTACGAATAGTTACTTTTTTTGCAATATTTTGTCTGCATGACGCTTCTTTACCGAAGTACTCTTCAAGATGGACACCAAAGTGACCAAAGAAAACTTGTTAAAGTTGACAAGGTCAAAACTTTCATTACAATAGAAAAAATTGTGGAAACTTTTGTAAGCCCTGAGGATGATTAATGTAAACTGGAGTAATTCAAAGTCTCATTTTCTTTATCGTTAGCAACCTTTAGTAAATGTATTGATAATGAATACGGAAGTAATCCGGAGTAGTTTTCGAAATCCGCTAAATTTCAAGGACGTTTAGTTTGAGTTTAGACTTTGACAAGTTGTATAAGTCATGACGCCCTTCTTTTGCAAACAACTAAGGTAAATGCTTTTAACTGGAAAATAAACCAAACATAGTTAATATTTTTTGCGTATTTTGAATAATATGAACTTCGAACAAGACAACATTTCAAGATTCAATGCTGTTGTTTATGTTTGCTGTAAATTTTCAGGGTAAATTCCATTTTATTAAATTACCTCTCATCACAATCCTATATTAGCAAATTAATGGAGCCTTGTTAAAAACAAAGATTCAAAATTACAATGATGATGATTAGACTTTTCAATGGCATGTCGTTAAAATCGGGTGTTCCTTTACTAACTAGCATAACTGTCTTTTAGCGCGTAATTGGATCGCCTTGGTTATATCACGGTCACGGGTAGCGTACCTACTCCCATGATAAACGGAAATACAGCTTTACCTGGTTCATAGCTCAACACACTTAAAATTCTCAGAAATCCTTTAACTTAGAAGAAAATGACACACGAATTTTCGGTCTCTAAATATTTATATTTCTTACCAGGTAAAACTCAGACACTTCAATTTGTTGCAATTGAAATATGTCGACTCCATTGTTTTGGTTTGCTTTAAACTTGCAGGAAAAAGTGCACACCCACCTCTTTCCATACAAGTTCTCCATCTACTACAATTTCGAAACAGGGAAATGGGAAGTTCGTCAGTATAACACTGTGCAAATGATTCTCTACTTCTTCACATCCACCATCTACTTAATCTTCTCAGTAATAATTTCGTTTTTCTACGCATTTCGTGTAATTCATAGCTCATCAACTAACAGTAGTTTTGTTTGCGCTAGTTTCATTTGCTTGGGATTCATGGGAACTCCAGCAGCAATGTCTGGAATTTGTGCTTTCTTTTGCAGTGAGCAGGCAATCCAATATCTAAATGAACTTCGTATTGTTGAAAAATATCACAAACATGGAATGAGAAAACATCCAAATTTAAGAAATATATTCAATCCTACTCACAAAACACCAATTAAGGTATTAATCCAAATGTTAACTGGAAAAATAGCTGTAGATGCACAAGGACTAGTACTAATAATTGTAATAGCCTATATGCCGATATTGGGAGCAACATTTCCACTGATGCCGCTAAAATTTAACATTGAGCCATTTTATTACTTATTTGAAGATATTTTTCCAAGTGATTCCCGGTCAGCTATAGTAGACCACTTAATATTTTTGGCTCGCTGCATTTGTGCATTTACCGGCACTATGGAAGGAACAAGAGCATACTCGTTTGCATTCTTACTGTTTATGTGGCATCAAAGAGTATATGCTCAACTCTTGAATCAAGTTCGCCTCAATTCTGGAATCAAACTTCAAAAATACATTGAGATTCAAATGCTTTTAAAAGTGGGTGGCCACGCAATGGTGAAAACATTTAATGGAGTACTTATGGGAGCAGGATTTATAATTCATATTTTATGCAACAGCTTTACATTTATAGGCTGGAAAATATTTCCAATCGGGTTTTACTTAGCACTTGCACCGTTAAGTCTAGTGATTGCTTTGTTTGATAGCCAGTATTACCCGCCACAGTTTAACTGTTATCACATGAGTACAAAGCTTATCAAAAGTGAGTGGCTTTATCGACTTTTGGATTTGGAGAAAGGAAAACTTGTGTATTCATTTAGATTTAAAATAATCAAAAGAGAAATTTTGGGACAAAAACCGATAACGTTTTGGTGTTTAGATTTAGCCAAAATCACTCGGGATAATAGAATGACATATTATTATCATGTGATGGATAAAACGATGCAATTGTTGTTGCTGTGCTTTAAAGGGTTTTAATTGAATATCTCCGTTAAAATATCCAGTAAATATTTTCTGAATTGCCTGTCACATCTTAGCAGTAAATAAGCGACGGATATTTACAAACTTAAAAATTGGGGAATATAAGAAAATTCACTTTATTGAACCATGCTATATTACAAAAATATGACAAAACACAAATATTTCTGTAAAAATCAATTTCTTGATCGTTTGATCAATATGAATGCTAATAGTGAACCTCCGAAAATCCAAATAATACTTAGCAAAAATCCTGGCCATACAAGTGAATGTGTGAATCCGACCCCTCGAACGACTATAGATCGAGCTGACACGTTCGGCAAATATGTGGGAAGAATATGGGAGAAATACTGCCAATATTTTGCCATCCTTTCAGCCGGAAGAAATACGCACCCATTTAGAACGAATATTCCATACAAAAATATAATCATGAACAAAACTTCTATCTCGTTTCCACAAAATTGGCCAAGAAGAAGACCTGAAAAGAATTATTAAGAAAAATATGTATTTCATGTGTTTGTAAATGCATATTTCAATAGCCTTATATAAAATATGAATTTGTATTTAGTTTACCACATGCAACTCCCGTCATCTGGACAAGTATACTGATCGCAGTCCACAGCCATATTGAGCCATGATTTGTAAAATTGAATAATGTATAAATTATTACATTCCAAATGACAAGTTGAAGGATGGTAATAACCACTTGTGTAATAAAATGGCTGATTATAATATCAGATGGTAAAAGTCCTGCACATCGCGCTCTAATTAGCGTTCTATCCTTCCGATCTGTAAACATAATAAATATTTGGATTATATTTTTACCCTAATTCTCAATTTGTATATCCGAGTTACATTTACCTGCTACGTGTGCAATTGACGCGACACCAATTCCGATTCCAAATAGTGATCTGCATTGATATGGATTTTAAGTAAATAAATGAAGGTTTTTTTTGCAAGAAATAAATGGTTAGAGGATTGAATAATATTTAAGTACAGTATGACCACTCCTGGAAGAGAATATCCGGAAAAATCGTCTTCATATGTGCCATACACTGGAGGGCGAAACTATTTGGTTAAATTTCATATTAAAATTAATAATGGACAGCTGGCAACAAAAATATTTAAGAATTTAAATGGTCCCATAAAACTTACATCTAATGCAATGTCACTTAATTGGGAATCAACTTGACACAAATTTGTAACACTCTTGGCGAACCGCATGTATGAAAAGATCAGGTTTTTAATTATCAAGGAAACCTGTATAAATCCTTAAAGCATATAAAAATATTTTATAATTTCTTTCTTGAAACATTTGAATGACAATAAAATAGTCTTAATAGAGTTGCCTACCTGAATGATCCAATCGACTATGAATTCTGGAGCCATCAAAAGATTCATTCATAGCAAACTGTTTGGAAGAAGCGAGGTCTACGCTACTCTCTGAAAAATTCTCAGGAAATTTTAAAAAGCCCCAAGAGTTTCCCAGCTCAACCTGACTGAGAGCTTCATCTTCATTATCGTAAGCATCCTAAAAAGTTAATTGCACTGAAACTATTAAACTTTTATTTGTGAAGTTTTGGGAAAATAAATAAGTTTTATATAGGTATAAAATTTCTTACCAAAATCAAAAGATCTTCTTTCTTTAACTCGTTTATATACTGGCAACTGAGAAACTCAAGTTGACACGAGTTCCCAAAATGTTTGGGTAAATTGCATTCCGTCGTCCAGTTTGTTAATTCATCATTCACGATTCCTAAATGAAGGCCGTTAGGTTTTGAGCCAACTGCATATAGGGAAAGGCCACCTTGTAGGGTGGGCAATAAAAGAATTGCAAACAGATATCTAAAATTGATTTAAAAAACTGGTAAAATTTTAAATATTGCACGCTCATTAGAGTACTTCATAAAATAAGTAATTATTTACATTAGATCTCTTATGAATGTTAACATCATGATCATTGAAAACCCATAAATTCGTTGATAGCCTTGAACAATTTTTCCCCACAAGTCATCCCGTTCCCTTTCAATTTCATAACCGCTATAGCTACTCTTCTTGCGTTCAAGCTGACGCGGATGTGGGCACTTGACAAGACTTGAGATGCCGTCGAAACCATCTTGCTTTTTAAATTTTCCTTTCATTGATAACTCATTATCTTTAGTAAAATTTGTCTTGAAAGAGAAATGTTCTCTCCAGAAGGACGATTTAAATTTAATATTTTTTATTGGTTTTTTGACATTAGGAACTGGGGTGGCACTAAATTGTAGTCGGCGTGACTCATCTTTTCGACAAATTTGTAAGACAGCGTCTTCTAGCAGTTCACATCTCCAAGTGTAAAGAATGTTTGCTGGGCTGTCTTCCACAAGAATACGGCCGTTTCGCATTACCCCAATCTGTGAATGTGAATTATTTTCATAAATAAATAATATTTTCAACTAATACCATAAGTTACATGACCCTGCATATTATTTACATAAAGTAAGAATTATAACTTATTCCTAAATTAGAACTTTAACTTACTGTATTTGAGTGCCGTGCTTCCTCTATGTAGTGTGTGGTTATGAGGACTGTTGTCCCAGTTGTCTTGACAAGTTTGTACAAATGATCCCAAATGCTTTAATTCAATTCATATAACAAAATTAAGCACATGATGATATAAATAATTCCGTAATCAATGCACTTTTGCATTTAAAATATGATTAATGAATCTAGAATTTACTTTTTACGTAACAGTGGGTCCACTCCAGCAGTCTAAGATGAGCAATTTTAAAGAATAGTTATGTTTAAATATCCTATTCATTTAACTATTTAGGTATATAATATTTTTATATGATTACCGGCTCATCTAGCACCAGCAGCTCTGGACTATGCATCATTGCTAAGGCTAGGGATACTCGTCGTCTTTGACCACCACTGAGAAATCATTGCAAAGAAAAATAATTTCTTTGTAAAAATAAACTACAACACAAACCGCAGCTTACAAATTTTTGCAATGAAGTGTGAACCTTAAATCTCTGACAACTGTTGAGACTCTTGGTAAATCCAGTAGTTTATATAAGTGATTTGTCATATCCACAATTTCTGTGTTTCTCATGTTATAAATGTTGCCAAAGCAGTGAATAATTTCGGCAATCGTAAGATGTTTGTACAATGCAAGTTCCTATGAAAGAAATAATACACAGGGTGTGCAATATATTTTAATGTTTAATATTTCATTGCGACTTAACATGAGCATTTGCTCTTACCTGTGGCATGTATCCCAGTTTCCTTCCTGGTAGCCCACTTCCTTTTGTTCCAGGTCTCTTTCCAAAAACGAATACCTCTCCAGATTCCCACTTTTCAAAACCAACAATACATGAGAGCATTGTAGTTTTGCCACAGCCACTGGAACCGAGCAAGCCATATCTAGAAAAATAGACCATGATTCACAAATAGGCGCATTCACTAGTTACACATTTAATATAATATCTGAATATATGGCGGTGTGACATACATTGTCCCCTTTTTAATGTTCATACACGCATTTCTTAGGATTTGGTTAGATTTGTCGTAACTTTTACACACATTTTCAAGATACACTGCGAAATCACTCAAGTCTACATTTTTGTTTGGGTCTATTCTATTGTTATTTTTATTATCAGAGTAATTTTCCTTAAACCCGTTTTCGGTTAATTCCAGGTTTTTACAGGGCTCCATGCCTTCCTCCATTTCAGGAATCGTATTCATTTTTTTTACAGCTATTTCCAAAATGTCTTGAGTGGGCGCAAACTCACTGAAGAATGAAAATCATTTCAATTTGTATATATTTAACAGCATTGAAGTGGATAAAAATTATAACCTTTAGTTGGTAACACAGTAATGGTTAAGCAGGTAAGTAACAATGCATCAATAATCAGACTACCTTTTCATCTTCAAACACGCCTACTTTCTTACATGTAACTAATGTAATATATGCATACACAAGGAAATTTTTAATGTATGTAATTACGTCATACAAAACCTGCATCAATGCAATGCTCATGTTATCAAAACATGAAAAATATGGTATCCCAGAATAACACTTTGTTTTATTTTATGATTTATCATAACACAAAATAATTACGTAGTTACATACACGCAAGATCTTAGCAGCTCTTAATCTGGTTTGCTTACAAGCGTTAATTACACGTATATCCATTATGAAAAAAGTTGTTTTTCTCACGTCTACACGTGCATGGGAGACTGGTATGGTAGTTCCTGGCCTGACTTTAATGCTGCTGGATATAAAATATTATGAAGTTAATCAGCATCTCAAATCATTTTTCTGCATACTTAAATAACAAATTGATACACTGTTAGAATAGATAGTGAGTTCAAGTCTAGACATAATATGTAGGGATACGATTATTATCAAGCTGTGCAATAAGTGAAAATTCATTACATATGCTTTTAATAATTATCGTAAACACACTTACATAAAATTGTTTTTGTGGTTAATATTTATCACAAACAATTTTTTGCTTGTCTTTGTAGTCGTAACAATGGTAAGAACAAATACGCATTAACTGATTTTTTAATGATCATTTGAACTTAACAAGAGTTTATCCGGTCATTATTATCTGTATATGTGAGTGTGTATGAAAATTATACTTTTTTATCGCTTTTTTGCTGATTTGCATCTTAAGCCCGCCAAAACAATTTTTTAATTGAAATTGGAGTGAAATAGCATTAAATATTATGGCCCATGCAATATCAGACTGAAATACATAGTACTTCAATTTGAAAAAGGTAGACTGGAGATGTGTGAAATTTGTGTTGGTGTGGTATATGCTTTTGTTGCTCTTATCATCAATTTCATCATTTTTAGCCAATTATTTAGGTCAGTTTCACACACCGCGTTTTCCGCTTCACCTAATTTTCTTTTATCTTTTTTCAGGATATTTTGCATAAAAGATTAAAAGGAATTCCTTAAAAACTGAAATGCGCTCTTGTTGCATTTATGACCATTCTTTGTTGTATTCTGTAATTATGCCCACGGCACACCAAGTACCTGGATCTCGTCTGGATCTGAATCATTCTGTTTTGATGATAAAACAGTAGCTTGTTCTGTTAAAATAAAGTGAATTCTGTAATACCATTAGGATTTTTTCACCGGTCGAACTTTTTTCCCATCGTTTACAAGCATTTACTATTAACTGCTAAAAATATGCATTCTCCAGGATTGCTTATTTTAAAAACTCGTTTTCATAAACTCATTAAACTGAACTGCTCCCGAGTGCTTGGCACTGACTGATTACTGATCGTAAATCTACTGCGCTGCTGGGAATAAACAACTACTAATTTGTAAATGGCAGGTGCACCCATTCATTAGCAAATATTGATAATGTCCATGATAGTAGCATGCTATTTTTACCTTAAAACGGCAGAAAATTATGTTGTGTTTGATCTTATGCAGAAATTATTTTTCCTGGTATAATTTAATGGATTTTTGATAGTTTAGTGGAATAAATTGATTAGCTATATCTTAAATGAGGTAGGTTAAGCATTGCTGATACAGGAACATTTTTTATTTATTTCATTAAATCTGACTTGGAATTAGGCAAAACTAGAATAGCTTACAGGTATTAACATCATAGACTATTAATATCATTAACCGAGAATGAATTCACACACTAATCGCATAATATTGTACCTACCTAAAATTAATACTAATATAGGTACTTATTTAAATGTGGCTAACTTGACTACAGGTACATTAATTTTTCTAGTTAGTTTTCAAAAAATTCCATAATTTTCGTCGACACAGATCTTACTGCAGCTCCCTTCCAAATGTCGACGAAGACTATGTTTGTACCAGAATTTTCGTCCACATCCTCCACCCTCCTTAAGACAAGTCCATACTCTTCTCTCCCGGCTTCCTAGACAGGATTCCCGCTTGTGTCTGAGGAATCCATGATATGAAGTAAATGTTCCCCCACATCCTCCACCACCTCCGGTAGTGTTGCAGGTCCAGAATCTCTTTAATTTCCTGTTTGGACAATACTCATTCTTGTGTCGGGTCAAATTCCACTTGAGAGCAAATGTTCGACCACAACCGCCACTTGCAACAGTACAGACCCACTGGACTCCTCCCACTTTATTTCTTGGAAAGGAATCCGATTTTGATGTGAATGTTGAAGGTCCGGTTGATGATATCCCTTTTGGAACGTCACGTGATAATTTATCTTCCAAAATGTTGTAGTGCTCCATTAACAAGTGACATTTGAAAGTAGAACTGTCAACTGACTTCCGGTTGCAAAATTGGCAACTGTAAACTGTAATTTTATTCTTCGATGAGCCTTTTACTAACCGTCTTGCTTGCTTCTTTAAAGTTTGGAGCAGCAGTTGACAGCGAGCCTTGGACTTATCATTGATTAAATGGTGGGGCGTCTTGCGGATGAAAAATACTTCCGGATGAGCTTTCAAGAGATGCCCACGAACTGTCTTGTAATTTGGAGGAAACTGGAGACCGCAAACTGTGCACATGAAATAGTTTCCATTGTCCTCTGAATGGATGTATTTATTGCAGGTCTTTCCAAAGTGGAGGATGTCGCTGGATTTGGAGGGACCATCAGTGTCCATGAAGTGTTCCAAGGGAAGGTGCCGTTGTGGAGGCGGGATCATGATAGAGGTCCGGGTTTTCAGGATGTCGTTCCTCCTTTCTTGATTTTTATTCAGGGCGCTGCAGCGTTGATTCCTCCTCGGCGACAGGTTCCTCTCAGGCGTTAATGGGGTCACCATCACTTTCGGGACAGATGTTTCCATGAGGGCCTTTAACTTCTTGGAACCTGCGGCAAGTTAAAAAATTGTAATTAAAAAAATCTAACACAGATAAGCATTCTAATAATTAGTGATAAGATTAAGACTGTTATTTAAAACTTACAAGATTCTTTCGCCTCATGTCTCAACGTCTCCACCAGCCGGGCTTCCACCGGATCCACCTCCGCTCTCATCATCTTCTCTTGAAACCTTTTCCACAAGAATTGCGACTCCTTCTCTAGCTCAGGTGCTTTAATCACTTGATAAAATACTTGAAGCTGATAAGCTGCAAGAATCTTGATCATTTCCATTTGACGAATTAAGTCTGTCAGACTACTGATTAGATTTGCGCATGTGTCACAAACCATCACTGTAAAATCACAGTTCACATTCTCCGATGACACGCCACTTTCCTCCTCTCTGCTCAAAAATCCTCCTTTCAGACTTTCCAAAACGATGAAAGACGGATTGATTTTCAGATATCGACAAATGCTTCGAAGATTAACTTCCGTCATCCCACTTGTAACTGAGGACGACGCGGAAAGGCAGAGGAAACAGGTGCCTTTCGTGTCCAGAAATAATTCCTTTCCGGTGCCTTTCACAGGCTGTCTAGACGACACTGGATGACAAATTTTCTCCATCTTATAAAATAAATTTAAAGTACAGACAAAAAATAGTAAAAAAAACTAACAAAAATAGTACAAAACAATTTAGCTATTTTGAAAAGATTTGTCTTTATAACCAGTAAGACGGATAATGAGTGTAGTAGGATGGCTTAAAATTGGTTGTGAAAAATTGTCAACAGATCAATGACCTTAATACCATCATAACCATAACACGCCAAATCCCAATTCATTAAAACCAAAAAAATCGAATTGCTGCTACATATTTAAGTACCTACTTAAATTATACCTGTATAATATTTAAATATAATTATTTTTTAGTTCCACTTTCAATTCAGTAGCTGCTCTGCATATTTTCCACAGATGAAAGTATTGCCAATTTTTTGCATAAAATATTCATACTTATTTTAAACTTTAATTTTTATATTGTTTGGAAGTCATTGTCTGCTCGTTTATAGTAGTCAGTCCATCTCTACTTGTAAAACTCAGTGGGTAATTGACTTGTACTAATTTATGTTAATTCTCCTGCATATATTTCTTTGTAAAAAAATTAATAGCAGCAGCATGGAAAGCTTAACATTATGAGGCATGAATTATTCCTCAACAAAGGCGACTTATGCATTATGACTTTCATCTGAATTCTGAAGCTACATACAGAATCACTCTGATATGAGATGAGATGTATCAAAAAATACATTATAGTCATTCACAAGAAATGAAGTCAGAAAGAAATACCTACCTATCCTGTTCGCAAGCTTTTTTTCTGTTTTATATACCTAAATAAACAATAACGATATGATTCATGGCAAGTATTCACAGACGGAAATTTTTCACACAGAAATCAATTAATTATTAGAACAAAATAATTAAAAGTAGAGAAGAGGACTAGCTTAATTCTTATTCATTTCCAAGCAATCAGTTTCACGCAGAAGGAGATCGGAAACGGAGAATATATTTTTTAAATCTTGATCAGTGCACGGATTTTGAATTTTTCGAAATGGATAAGACAAAATGCCTTGACACGAAAGGAGCCTGTTTTCTCTGTGGTCTTGTCATCAAGAAGGTGACGCGTAAAGGGAGTAGAGAAATGAAGGAGGTCTCTCTTCGGAACATTTGTCGCTACTTGAACATCAATCCGGGCTCCTTACTCAGGAAAAATTCCCAAAAGGAAGATAATTTTGAAGACTGCAAAATGAGGACCTGTGATTTTTCAGTGACGCTCTGTTCCACCTGCTCGTCCATCACAACCTACCTGTCTGATTTGATCTCACAATTGACTACAATTCAAATCTTGATAACCAATCAGCTTCAGGTGTTCCATCAAATCATTCGTTTTCCAGTTGATTATCATCGGCCAGGCAATTTTCGTGTGAATCAATCAGTGACTGACGGTCTGGTGGAGAGATTGAAACAAGAGGCAACACAAAAATGTAAAGTATAAAAATAAATTTTAAAACCCGACTGCTTTTCAGTTTGCCATTTCTAGTGTGGATTTTTACTAATCGAAATATTCTTTTTTGCACTTTAGGCGCCACCAAGGTGAACTCACTGATAACCACATACTTTCCTACAGTCCGACTCAATAAGTTGAGAGATGAAGAGGTTCAAGGACTGCTCACCAAGACAAAAGACAAGACGCCAAATTGTGAGACGCCACCTGCATCAAGACCTCCAAAAAGGAGATGCGTTACCACCTCCACTCCATTATCATCGAGGACCCATGATAAGCCCCCATTATTTTCTAATCTTTCACCAGTACTGGATAATCACCAGGGAGACAATGGCCAATCATTATCGATCCCTGCCCCTCCTCCAGAATCAAAGGATACGCCTCCATGTTTCAATAACCCCACCCCCTTGAGTCAAAAGGAAGTGATTCACGACATCTGCTCCAATTATTTCACAAAAACTGAAACCGGCTTCCAGTGTTCCCTTTGCAACTTGTCACTTTCAAAAAGTGTCCATCATGTTCAACAGCATATTATCAACTCCCATCCGGAAACAGTTTTTCTCCAACCGTTTAACAGCTTATCTGAGCAAGTCTTCCATGACCAGTGCAGACAATTTTTCTTCGAGGAAACTAATTTGGCAAGGGAACCACATCAATCGTTAGCGGAAGGCTCCTCTACACAAAAATTTGGAAGGTCACGTTACAAATGTGAATTCTGCAGTAGAAGTTTGAGTGACGGTCGGAATTTTAGACTCCACTTGGTTACTGTGCATTACTCACAAGTGGAGGAAAAACTTTTAAAATTTTGTGCATCAGCAAATCAAAAAGTTCAGACTGAGACATCTGAAGATGGGAACATTCCCTCCAAAAAGACACCTCCAGCAGGAGGAGGATCGCATGGAGATATAAAGTTGGAGATGGAGATGGAGGATCTGGAAAACACTTTTTTGCTCCGTTGAAATTCCTGGCACCTGGCAGACTGGCCATTACAATTTTCATATTTAAATTAACAGAATTCTTGTTCAAATGTATTTATAAACATTGTTAATTTATTTACCACTTGTTAATGATTTTTTTTTCTCGTGATGGATTCAAATTCAGTTGCAGTCCAAAAGATTTTTTACAACTCTCATGAATAAAAGTAAATCCATTGAAAGTAATTCTCATTCCGATTCCAATCATCATTTTACGTAAGGGAATAAACAGACTTGCATTCTTATCAATAGTTACGCCAATCATCGCTTTTTCATTTTTATTTGTTTAATGGCAAGTCTTCTGGGAAGCGAGAAAACTTCTGGAAGTTGCTCCGATTATTTTAATTACGCTAAATTGCATCAGTAGATTATAAACATTGACTAAATGAACAAACTATCTAACTTAACGTTAGTATTGGTTTCCAGTGGAAACTTTCCACTATGAATTGTATGAATCTTGGCATTCTGTCTGAAGGCAGAACTACCTCTAGCATAAGTGTGTATGCAGTACAGGTGTATGAAAAATGCATGTCATTCATAAGTGAAGTATCTCTAAATTTGTGTGGCTCCCATCTACCTCACATCCCATTGCAAGGAAAAGCTTATCTCTGTGCATAAGTACCTAAATAAACAAAACCAAGATGATACAACCAGCCTTACTTCACAGTCAACAAGTGTCCTTAAATATTATTGTCCAATAAACTTATCGTTATCAATAAAGTAAAGTAATTAAAGAAGTTTGATTTCCACTGATTTCCAAGCTAACATTTATCCTTTGTGGTTTGGTGAGGATACAGCTTCCGAGACATTTTGAAAGCAAGAAAAAATCCAGTTGAACTTCAGTAAAGTAAAGACATTAATTATCAGTGCATAAATATTAAGGAAAAATGGACAAGACAAAATTCGTAGACACGAAGGGAGCCTGCTTTCTCTGTGGAGTCACTGATGACGTAACGCCTCAAGAAATGACGGAGTTCTCTCTTCGGAACATTTGTCGCTACTTGAACATCAATCCAGGCTCCCTGCTCAGGAAAACTGTGCAAAAGGAAGATAATCTTGAAGACTATGAGGTGAGGAGCTGTGACTTTTCAGTGATGCTCTGTTCCAACTGCTCATCCATCGCAACCTACCTGTCCGACTTGATCTCCCAGTTGAACTTAATTCAAATTTTGATAACCAATCAGCTTCAGGTGTTTCATCAAATCATCAGTTTTCCAAACTATCAATCGAATGAATCAGTGACGAACCACCTGGAAGACGCATTGAAGCAAAAGGCTATGCAAAAATGTAAGCTCCAAAATGCCCAACCTAAAGTAATTTATTTACTGATAAATTAAAATTCTCAGTTAGTAATTTCTTGATATTTTAATTTTTACAATTTCCAGGCGCCGCTAAGGTCAACTCTCTACTGGCCACTTACTTTCCTGTCGTTCTACTCGACAAGTTGGAAGATCACGACCTTCAGGGATCACTCGCCAAACCAAAATACAATGACCTGGAGGAAAACTACGTAGGATCAGGACCTCCAAAAAAGACTGTCATCACCTCCACTCCATCACCATCGGAATATCATGAAATGCCAGTCTTATCCCCGAATACTTCACTAGAACTGGAGAATCCTGGAGAAAATGGCGAACCGTTTTCGGAAGACATCCTTCCCAGTCCCCCTCCAGAATCAAATGATCTACCTCTTCCCAAAAAGCCCGCCCCTTTAAACCAGAAAGAAGTGATTGTTGACATTTGCTCAAATTATTTCAAAAGAAGTGGAAACAGTTTCCAATGTTCCACTTGCAAGTACAACACTGCCCAGAAAAATCTCTCACACATTCAAACGCACATTATCAACTCCCACCCGGAAGTAGTTTTTGTCCAGCCATCGACCACCTTATCGGAAGAAATGTTTCATGAGCAGTGCAGACAGTTTTTATCCGAAGAAACCCGCCTGGCAAAGGAACGACAACAATTACCTGCAGCAGGCCCCTCCGCACAAATGCAAAGAGAGAGATCCGGTTATGAATGTGAATTCTGCAGCAAATTTTTCAGTAACAGCGCCCATTTCAGATTCCACCTGGTAATAGAGCATTACACAGAAGTGGAGGGAAAGCTTTTAAAACTTGATGGATCGACAACAGATAACCCTGAGATGAAAGAAATTCAGACTGGGATGTCAGGAGGGATTATTCCCTCCAAAAATACTCAACTTCCAAAAACGAAGAAGTGGAATTGTAAAACTAGGGAGGGTGGCTGTGGCAAACGATTTTCTAATCATTTGAAATTCCTCCAACATAAGAAGGGTAACTGCCAGAATGGAGGAAATAAGCAAAGGAAACCTGAACCATTGGGGTATTCCAATAATTGTATTAAAACTTGGAAATGTGACATTTGCGGAAGAGACTTCTTGTCCAAACTTAATCTGAAGATGCACACGAAAGTACACTCTGCTGAAAGTAGGAGTGCCGAGCAGTTGAATTAATTTTTAAAGTTGATTTTTTATGCAAATGTATAAATTGTTAATTTATTTACCTCTAGTTACTGTTTTTTTAAGTATTCAAAATTGCAGATTGCAGAAATTCAAATGTGGAACTAAACTCATGATTTATGAATAAAAGCAAATTCTTTACAATAAACTGTCATTCCAACCATCAACCACCAGACAACAATTGATTGTTTAGGTTCATGAGTTATTTTTTCGTATAATCAAACCAAATGAGGGATTATATATGCTTATTATGTTGTGTGTTAATTTTATGTAATCATTGAGTTTCCAGAAAATGTGAAAATGATAAGATAAAACGTTAACGCTAAGTCATATACAGTACGATACATTTTATTTATGTATCTTTATGCTCACAAGTATAAGCTAAAGCAAAAATCATTGAAAACTTGTGCTGCAATGAATACTTAACATAATTAGTTCCAAAGCTTTGAAAACTATGCATAGCGTGACCAAGTTGAACTACCACGAATACACACTAATTTCTCCCCATCGTAGTCAAGATCCAAACGAACTTTTTTCAAAGTTGGAATAAGTTCCCAAATATTGCATTCCATAAATCGGTAGGCACCCACCTCATGAAAATTAATCAGAAGATTCTTCCCTTCGCTTTCCTCTCTCTCTGATTCTTCGCTGTAGAGAATGAATTTGAGGCACAGACTTTCCAGCTTTTTGAGTCCCAGTAGAAAGTCCCATCCGCAGTGATTCTGGGTTCCAATGGTCAGTTTCCTAACATTTGGCAGATTCAACGGTCTTTTCGAACATTCCCAAACATCCCGCCTTCCTTCCTCTGTCACGGCTTCCGTCATGGCCAATTTTAGCTCGAGTAAAGTCTCCCCATAAAATTCCATCCTTTCAAAAACTCTCGACCAAGCCATATTTGTTACTGGAAGACCAAGCTGGAGTACAGTGGGTCTCCAGTCTTCAGGCACCTGCTGGAACTCTTCTTCAGACCGAAAACTAATAGCCAGTTGTTGAGTGTTCTTTATTCGATGAAATGGAAACCAATTTGAATTGCATCGCCAAGAGGCATCCAAAATATTTGGCTCATTTTTAGCCAAGATTTTATCCACGATAGCGCCAAGAACTCTTTCTACGCTCAGTAAATTGAGGTCCTTAAGGGCAGGGAATGGCTCCAGGTTCCTTTGGATATCTTCTGAATCATCCTGGTTTCTGAAGTTGAAAGGACCCTCGATGTGAAGAGATTTGAGATTTGGCATTAATTCAACGTAAGTCTTAAGAAGCGTGTACCACTCCAAGAGTGAAAGATTTCCAAAATAGCCAATATCGATAGTTACGTGCCAAATGTGGTGACCCACCAAATTAAGAAATGTTTTAGCCATGTCTCTGTAGACATTTATATTTCTCTCGTTTTCAGCGTTATTTTCCCTGATATATTGCTCATTGATGTGAACATCTCTACTGGGAAAGGGACAATGATTCTTGTAGAATGGCTTCTCGAATTCTGGAATCATTTGGGTTTCTAACTTGTCATAGGAATATCGATACAGTTCAAAAACTGAGTCGGAGGCAATGTCTCTTTCGGATTCTGTGGTTCTGTAGCAGTATGCTGTCAAGTACTCTGGTAGTTTGAGGTGATAAGGTCTTATCTGAAGATGTCGGTTAATTGCAGCATTCCACGTGTGACATACCAGACGACACTGGAGGATCTCTGATGAATCTGTCCAGTCGAAATATTTCTCAGTGTCCAAAATGGTAAGCACCTAAGAATTTGTTAGAGTTAAAAGATTAAAAGGCTACTTCGTCTTATCAAAGAATACAGATAATAAAATTGGTTGTTTTATTTACTTACCTTCGAAAACAAGTAGGAATTCTTTCTTGATTCTAATAGCTCCTTAAAATATGTAGAGGTGTTGCAGCAGTTGATTAGATCGTCGGGGTCCACAAGTTTGTTCAATACCAACTCCCAAACCTGCCACACAATAGTTCACATTAAATTAAAAATTGATTAGAAATATTTATACGATATTCTACTATAAAAAGCACCGGTGTGGTTAATTATAACATAATTTACAATATTATATTTAAAAATATACTTAAAACTTGCTAAATACAGATTTACAATTACGATACCTTATCCGAATCTAAAATTAATAACAAATTGTGGTAAAATAGACTTTACTTCTTCCGGAAAAATCCGTAGCAAATTGAGCCCATCGGAATCAGTTGAACGGTTACATTTCTCCATTTTAGTTTTGTGCTCAACTGATTTTTTTTGTGCTGCCAAATGTTTCATAGAAATTCACAATTTTTTACTCTACAAAATCCTAACGACCACGTATGGAATATGATTCATGACTACAGGACGACTTGTTGACGCATAACGTAGGTGGTTATTAACGAATCGTTTCTGTAAAATGTTCCAACTCCAACACACCATAATTATTAATCTCCTATTGCACGATAAGATAATGTCAGGTTCATGTGAGATATTATCAGATACCATTCGGTTTACATACATGTAATAATAAAAAAAAGTGTGACACACAACAATATATATCTTGTACAACTCGACGTAATAGTAAAATTGATAACCACCACGTAGCAGCTGCTATTTTCCAAACGAATGACGTAATTACGTTCATTGTAAATTATGGTTTGATATGGTGTTATGTGCAACTGTGGCAAAACATGCGGAATGTAATACCCCGATTGATAAATTCATAAAATTGTAAAGATTTCAACAGTGCTTTTTCATTAGAAGTTAAGTAAGACGAGAATCCTGGATCTTCCAAGCTTGGGAGGAAGTTTACTGTCACGAATAAAAATAAAGTGGAAGCAAATCTTGTGGAAAAGGAGAGCTGTTGCGTATAAATTGTCATTTTTCAATGTATTTTAAAATGGGTTGATGTATGGTATATGGATACGACGAAATATCATGAAAAATGCCATAAAAACTTAATATATATTCCTATACAAAAAATTAGTATGTAACACAAGATTTCGTTGGACACGGCAAAAACCAAATAGACAGACATCATATCGAAATTTATTACAGAAATCATCAAGTCAATAAATATTTGTCAATATATTAAATTATTTTAATCATCCTAACTAAATTTATTCAACCCAATGTACTTTTACTTTAAATATAAAAGAAATTGTTAAACTAACACGCTTAATTGAATAACTATATCAACATACATATAATGAAAAATAAAATGTTAATTGAATTGCATTAATTGACATTTCCTTAAATTGAAATAAGTTCTACTGACATTTTATCACACATACCTATGTTTATAGCAGTAACAAAATGCTAATCGTATAATCTACAATGTTTGTGAAGTAACTTGTTTTTGTCTCTCTGTCAAACACCGCTACCCCATAACAAAATGAAATTGGCTTTTGTGCTTTCAGAGATCTGCACCAAAACTGCAGGTTGTGTCTATTTTCAACATTTGAAAGAACTCCAGAGCCTTTCAGATTTGTGTTCTGTGGCCATTCATGTCTTATAAGATTTTTACTAAACTCATGGCATTCTGTGGCCATTGGGACACTCTCAAATATTACCATGTAGATGACGCATCCGACTAAAAAACACAACAAATATATTGCAAATGGTAGTTTGTTGAAACATGAAATAGCTACAATATTAAAAACGATACTCAGTAAAAGCCCCATCGACATCAGTATGGCAGCAATGTAACGAACAGGCGTTTCTCCGATGCAAGCTATCAACTGTAATTGCTTGTATTTAAAAAGTAAAGAGTTTCCGGCTTGTAATTTACTCATTTTACGAAGACAATCAATGTAACTGTTGAAAATTGCCATTGCCGGCACCAACACAAAACTAAAGGTTCTAGTAGCTTCTAAAGCGCACCATTCCAGTAGTAAGAATCTTCCGACAGTGAAAGCAACTTTTGACAATGTTGAGGACGACACAATTCGTTTTCTAAAAATAACGTTTATCGGATCATATCCTGCCCATATTGCAAACGGACCAAAGCATACCCCGGTAAATATCAAATACACTACTAGAGCATTCATTAGTAGGCCCATTAAGTCCGCTGATTTGTCGCCTTTTAGAAGCTTTCCCAGTTCTAAAATCAAAAACAAAACCAAATTACTAAATAATATGCGAAAGATACATTAGTTGTTTCAAAGCTCACCTCGTTTTAGCAAACATATGTGACCCCGATCTTTGTCAAACTTTCTCCGAATATTTTCTGCATGTCCGCAAAACCCCTTCTCAAATCCAAATAACATATAGAGACAAAGTCTAAGATCTTCAATGTATAAAACAACAACTGCATTGAGACCATTGCATAAAATACTGAAAAACTCGCAATTTAGATACATCAGAACAAGCTCAATAGCAATTGACTTTGGATCAAAAATGAATCCAACAATAAAAAAGAGACACAAGTTAAATACTATCAAAAAAGCAGCAACACAAGCGTAAAACGGGATGAGCTTTTTCTGGTTTTTCTGAACGATAAGTCTTTCTTTTTTAATATCCCAACTGGCTACATAGCTGTACAGAAGCCTCCCATAAACTTTTTCTGTAAGCTCGCAAGCTTTCCACATGAGAGGGGTCGCCATTGTAATTTCTGGTGAAAGGAATTAAAAGTGCAATGTGAAAGTCAGAAACGACTGTGAAAAATTAAGACGGAGTTGGGCTTGTTTAATGGCTATCGTAAATAGCAATATGATGCTCACTGAAATGTCGATGCCGACATTTAAAAGAAATTTTTATCTCTGTGACCTTCATATGTCAACTTGTTTTGTCAACTTGTTTCCACATGTTTTAAAAAATATTTTTTCTAAAGGAGTATTTTTCGAAATAGGAACTATTGGACGTGAGCTTGTCGAACAGTGGTCATAAGAATATAATGATCTTCCTTCAAAGGTCTACGACAAAAAAAGTTGTACAATTTGTTTTTGTGACCCTTTGTCATTTATTGAACGTTGGTTTCTCCTTATGTAGTTTAGTTGTTTTTTGGCATTTAGCTTTAGCATTACAGGTATATGAAATGCATAATCAGCAATATATTTGACCTTCTCTAGATTGACCTATGATAATTCTAGTCAAAAATTGAAAATATTGTTTGTTTTAAACTAATTAATTTATACTAATGAATATTTTTGATTGAATATAAAATTAGAATACTGGATTCTAAAACGTTGTGTTAATTTCTTTTAAAACGCTGTAATTATTCAACATATTTGATATAAAGTAAAATGTACAATTAGACAAGATATTTTCCTTTGTCATGTTTCCAGCAAACCCTCCCAAATTGGATGTAACCATGGGTTAAACTGATTTATTGAATGCAACTTTCAAAAACGATATGCAACATACATTGACATATTTACTAGGAGAAAGCCAAGTCAAAATGGACATTATATTGGTGTAATAATTTTAGTTTATTTCACATCAAAAAGGTTTGGTTGTTCTGATTTCCTACAAAAATTGAAAGTTGTTGCGATATTCTTACCGAATATTAATCAGAATCAAGGAAAGCATTATCATTTCTTACAGCGATAATATTCATTTTTTTAATGTTTGAGTTTCCAAAAGTATAAATCGTACATAGAAGCTACAGACACGCTAGCATTAGCCGGGATACACATATCATGGTCAAAATACATAATATGCACGTTGCACGTCATATTACTCAAAATTAAGTTAGGTAAAGGTAAAACTCAAATAAAAATCTTAAAGCATAATGGAGGCCTGCGATTCCATAAAGTCAATAATAATTGTATATATAAAATGAAACGTTGTAGCTTAATTTTGGATGCATGGATGGACGCTATTCAATTTTTATAAATATATTTGTATACTAAATAATAGACTAATAATGTAATAATAATTTTAAAATGTTAGGGCGATAAGTGCATATTCCTTAAAGAAGTAACAAAATGCTAATCGTATAACCTACAATGTTTGTAAAATAATTTGTTTTTGTTTCCCTATCAAAAACGGCAACCCCATAACAGAATGATATTGGTTTTGCCCTTGCAGAGATTTTTACCAAAACCGCCTGATTTGCCGATTTGAAATATCTTCAAGAACTCCAAAGCCTCCCGGTTCCGTGTTTTGTGCCCATTTATATCTTATCAACTGTACTAAACTCATGACATTCGGTGGCCATTGGAACGCTCTGGGATATTACCATATAGACAACACATCCGATTAGAATAAACAGCGAATATAACTCAAAGGGCAATATATCCAAACAAGTTATAGCCACAATATTGGAAACAATGCTCAGTAAAAGTCCAACAAACATCAACATAGCAGCAATGTAACGTACAGGTGTCTTCCCGATGGAAACTATGCACTGCAGTTGCTTGTATTTAAATAAAGATGATGCACAGGGCCGTAATTTACTAATTTTACGAAGACATACCATATAACTGTTAAATATTACCATTGCCGGGACCAACACAAGAGCGTAACTTTTAGTACCTTCCAAAACGCACCAGTTTGTAAGCACAAATCTACCAGCTGTAAAAGTAACTTTTAAAAAAGTTGACAAAAAATATTTTCTGAAAATTAAGTTACCTGGATCAAATCCTGCCAATATTCCAAAAGGGGCTAAGCCAACCCCGGTAACTAACGAAAATACCACTAAAGCATTCATCAGTAAACCCATCAAGTCCGCTGATCTGTCGCCTCTCAAAAGTTTTTTGAATTCTAAATGTCAATCAAAAAACAAAACTAAAAATACATGAAGTAAAATATAATTATTTTATTATTTAAAGACTCACCTCGTTTCAGCAAAAATATGTGACCACAATCTTTATCCAACCCGCTCCGAATAATTTCTCGCAATCCACACAATGTTTTGTCGAATCCAAATAACATATAAAGAGTAAGACTAAGATTTTCCATGTATAAAACAATAACTGCATTGAGGCCACTGCATAAAACTATAAAAAGTACTAAAGCAAAATGCAACAAAACAAGCTCAATACAGAGTGAACTTGGATCAAAAATGAACCTAACCATGAGATATAGACACATGCTTAGTGTGATGGAAAGAGCTGCAAATGACGCATAAAATGGTGTAAGCTTTCTCTGGTTTTTCTGAACGATAAGTCTTTCATTTCCAATGTCCCGAGTTGCTTTATAGCCGTATAAAAGCTTTCCATAAACGCTTTCTGTAAGTTTGCAAGCTTTCCACATGAGAGGGGTTGCCATTGTGAATTTTTCTGGGAACTATTTAAAAACGTATCACGGGCAGGTATGGAAAGGGAACTTTTGGACATATGATATGATATGATATGTTCCTACTGAAATGAATTTGGTATAAATGGTAAGACATTAATTAATTAATTTCTAATTTGTTTTTTAACTGGTAATCCTGCCACTTTCAATAAAAGCTTTCCAAAAACGTTTTCCATGAGCTTGCAAGCTTTTCACATCAAACATGGCGTTGCCATGGCGAAATAAATTTAAAGTGAAATGCTTTGATGATTTGTTTCATTTTTATCAAGTATTTATATTTGCTTATCGATTATATTTCCCTACAACTATATACACATAATAGCTCAAATGCAATGCATTCGACTAAAGGTCATTTGTATTTATAATAACTGTAGTATAATTATTACGTTTCATATGCTTTTACGTAATAAAGTAATGTTTCTCGTTTGTACTTACCAATACCACTTTATGGTTTCTATGAAAGGGGAAGCAGAATCTTGAAAGTCTTAAATGTACAGACAAGTGTATGATTTAGGTTATATATTGTAGATGTTTATTATATTTTGTGTCAAATATGTTAATTGAAAGTAAAAGATATATTCTGGAAATTTTAATTTTACTTGAAGTTGCTTGTTTGATGACATTTCAGGCTGTAATTTACTAATTCTGTGAAGATATTCCATGTAACTGTTAAAGATTACCATTGCCGACGCCAACACAAGAGTAAAGGTATAAGAATACAAGTTTATTTTCAATATTTAGTATTTGGCTTTTGCATAACATATTTGAAAAATGCATATTTTTTTAAATTTTATCAATTGGATAATACGCGTTTCCAATTTTATTGCTACATATTACTGCAATAAATGTCATCTACATTAAGCGATTTTTCTCCTTGAAGGTGAGTTGCACATTAAGAGAAAGAAAGAAAAAAGAGTCAAAACAAAATGATAACTTCTAATTTCAGGATTACTTACGCAAGCACTAATATATTGATCATGAATTTATGCAAAAATTCTGAGAAAAAACATGATTGATTCCAATTGCAAAATTACTGGTCTTATCCTTTCCTATCCTTTAATTTCGTTTTCACTCGGATATATAATTATGTGACCTGCTCTAGGAAAGTAATGTAAATCTTTTTTAGACCACTGGTGTCTGCATTTAGGTTTCTTTGCAAATATTAATCGCACAAAAATGTACCTTGCTTTTTGGCTAGGCTGCCAGTTTCCATTTCTCAATGAAATTTAGCGACCAATCTACACATCCGACTTTCCATAATATCACCCGTCATATAAACAGAGATTTTATATAAATCATTTAAGCATAGCAATACCCTGCAACTCCTTTTAATTACCTATATGGCTAGGAATATTTTTTTTCCTTATTTTTTTCTTCAGTCTATCCATCTACATGTCATTCAAAAGAGGTAGTCACTTTTCACTTCCGTGACTGATCAACAATAATACAGACCATAGCAATTTCACAAAATGAATAGTTTCATGAAAAAAACATTTGGAGCAAAATGACTCGTATGAACAGAAGCATTGTGAGAAGAAGCTTCATTTTCATTTAATCAACAATTTATCTTAGTACAATACACATTACTTTACGTAAATTTACGCGGAATTTTATTGAATTAATCGATCTTTTTATTTTTGATTCTTCGCACTAACTAACAATAAACGTAAAATAGATTACAATTTAATTATTTTTATGGTTGAAATACCAAATAATAATTTGCTTCCAAAAATGCATTTTCCCACTCACAACAATTTAATTTTGAAAGTTAAACTCAAAGAAGTAATCCCCGTCCCACCAAATTGCAGCCTGACACTCCACCCAGGAGCCATTCAAAAGAAGGAAGTATTTCCCATCCCTGACTTCGTGAGGATTTTCACCCAAAATGCGTTGAAGTGGATGAATTTTTATTGAGGAAATGTTCACCTTCCTCGCGAAACCCTCCCAGACTTTGCGGATTCCTTCGTCGCGATCACGCTTTTTGTAAAGGCTAATCCGCTTCGCACTCACCTGTTTATCAGCCATTCTCTTCAAGTCAGCAGCTTCATAGGTGAATCCTTCCAGCTTCAAGATTTCAATGGAATTTGGCAACATTCCGAGATTGAAGACAAATGAGATTTCACCTGCACTATGTACGGTTCTCTTAAGTTCGAGTCGCTTCAAATTGGACATGTTCTCGAACAGTGCAGCGTTTAAGTTCGATGACAAACGGAGACGCTTAAGACAGATGGAAACGAGAGTGGCTTCACTCAGGCGGAAGGTGGCTTCCAAAGCGGTGCAAAGACAGACTTCAGGGATGGAGACAGCTGGGCCTCGGGGATAATCATGTGATTCAATGATTATCTCGAGATCCTTCAACGACCTCTGCACTTTGACTAGAGGCAACCAGCAACTCAGCAATGAAGCGAAGGTGGTCAACTTCAAAGTGTCTAATTGCTTGTCTCCGTTGTAAACCGGAAGTTGTGTGTTGTCTTCAATTGAGAGAAGTCCCGTAACCAGATAGAGATGGAAGATCTTCAGACTAGGACTGCGGTCAAGGAAGGAGATCAACGCTTTTGTAAATATCACCGCTTTAGAAAGGTTAACGGTAACGCTGGGCCGTCTGTGGTAAAATAACTTGAAAGTAGTGAGCTTGGGCATTTTCTTTGAAACTAGTGACGAAACTAGTGGGAGATTTTCAACTGACGAAATCATGATATTCAACGCTGAGAATTTCCTCAATGTTTCAAGAAACGCTGCACCCATCCCTGGAATAGGTTTGAACAGATTCGGTGTCCGAAATTCATAGAGTCTCAATGATAACTGCGTCAGGTTCACAGCCTCCTTTAACAGATGTTGGAAGTTGGAAGGGGTGATTTCTCCCACAATCTTCAGCTCGCGGATTTCACTCGGATTCTGGAACACTGACGAGTTTGAATCCAGCTGTTGCCTCTTGAGACTGCACACTACAACGGTTGGAGTGACACGGAGGTGGGAGAGCTGAGTAACGTCCATCTTCCAGTCGTTTAGGTACACCAGGAACTTGAAGTGCTCATCAATCACGTCCCTTCAAAGTTTACAGACTTCACGAAATTTCGCCATCTCAGCTGGTTCGGATGGGGAGTGCAGGAGAGCCAAAATCATCTTCAGCAACTACAACCAAATATAATTAAAGAAATTATTAATAATAAGACAATAAATTAAAGTTCGTTATGGTCGACTATTTAAAAAAAACAAAGCAGAAGCTGTGCTAACCTCTGGAGGAATTGTATTCCAGTCCTTCGGGACTTCACTTTTAGCGGTTGAAACCCCCTCTCTCCCCTTGCTGCTGTTGGATCCTTTACCCTCCATTATTTCGAATAGCAACTGTTTCGCCTTTTCTCTTACGAAAGTTCTTCGCTTCCTTCTGGTCACCTGCAACGGGTAATTATCTGGTCGCTACCTGCACAAAAAGAAAATCAAGAGAACTCATGCAAGCTGACAACTGAACTCCAACATAAAAAAGGGACTCGGAACTACCCACTATTATTATAAATATATAACTAAAGTTAACTCACTTTTTTTACAATAAGCGTCCAACTTCCGGTCAACGAATTTCCAAGGTCATAGAATAAAAATGAGGCTGAGAAATATGTATTGTCTGAAGACTGTAACGCAAACAGAAATGTTGAATGTAAACTGTTAACACACAGATACACCTGCACTAATTACATCTGCATTTATGTACACAAGCTGCACAACAGCAAGAAGGTTTGCTTTGTGATATTGAGCACAATAAAATATTATGAATGGCGTCTGAGGTTTCCTTCAATTTCATAAATTCCAGTGAATTCAGATTCCAAAGGTTTGAAGAAGAGCGAAATGCGATGATATTCCAAGTTAAGTTGCAATTTACTGATTCTGCGAAGACACTCCATGCAACTGTTTATAAGATTATCGTTGCTGGTACCCGTACAACAGCATAATAAGTTCTAGTGGCCTCCAAGTACCATGTTACACATTTCTGGAAATAAGATATCCTGGATCAAACCCTGCTAATAGGACAATCGGACCTGAACATATTCAAGGTAGAATTAGACAGACGACTAAAGCCTTCGTTAGTAGGCCCATCAACTCCGCTGATTTGTCGCCTTTCAAAAATGTTTTCAGCCCGAACTCGTCGAAACAGATCTTATTTCCAGAGAGCTAATGTAATTGAGCTCATCTTGCTATATTGTGGCCCATGCTACTATGGAAAACTTGCCCAAGATCCAATAAAGTTTTTCTGAGATTTAATCATCAGAAATTGCTAAATGTTAAAATACAAGAACTATTGACCTTTTCATAAATAGTGAGATGGCATATGTAATGCAATAATTTTTTTATTCTTTAATTTCTAAAAGGCTTACTTTTCTTTCATTTTGCTTTACATTCAAAAAGTTATTCGTAACAAATTTACTGTTGCATACACGCAGATTAAAACGACACGAAATATTAAGCACAATTTGTAAGTGTATACTTTTCATATGAGCAACAAAACGTTAATCGTTTAGTTCACAATGCTTGTAAAGAAATTAATTTTTGTTTCCCTATCAAAAACGGCTACTCCGTAACAAAATGAAATTGGTTTTTGTGCTTGCAGAGATTTCCGCCAATACTGTATATTCTGCCGATTTAGAACCTCTGCAAAATATGCAGAGTCTTCCAGTGTTTTCGGCCATTTATAGCTTATCAACTGTTTACTAAACTCATGGTATTCTGTGGCAATTGGAAGGCTCTCAACTATCACCATTCTAGGTGACACAACCGATAAGAATAAACAACAAATATAACTCGAACGGCAATTTGTCGACACAAGTCATCGCCACAATATTAAAAACGATGCTCAATAATAGTCCCATAAACATCAATATAGCGGCAGAGTGGGGTCGCCATAGTAATTCTGATGAAGAGGAGTTCAGAGTGACATATTGTGGAAATGAGATACTGGACACAGGGTTGGGCTTGTTTAGAGGTAATCGTAAGCAACTAAAAAATGTTTACGGACATTTCCATGCCGAGATTTCAAATATTTTTTTATCTTTGTGATCTCATGTCAATTTATTATTTTATTTTCAATATTTGACATTGAGCTAAATCATACCATCTCTGAAATATGTAATTTAATTTGATTTTTCAGATAGACTTATGAAAAGTTACAAAAATAGCATGTAAATACATGAAAATATTTTTAAATTACTTAATCTTTGAAAATGACTTAATGACTATCTTAAAATTAGATACTTAAAATTTGATTAGATATTTATGCATTAAAAAATAACTAGTGTCCAAAATGATTTGCTTATATTTTCGAAATTGATTCTGTTCTATTTCTGCTCTGCTACCCACAAAAACTAAACTATGTGACTAACCTGTTGACAGATCTCATATCAAGATAGTACTTTAAGAAATTAGATTAAAGTTTACGTAACCACATTGCATTTACTCAACTGTTCACCTGATGATGCTACTAACACAAATTACTTTTTTTTGACAGCATCCAGTGTGAGTAATCATAAATCTTGGGCTCAGGGGAATGGATTCTCAGATTTTTTCTATTTTGACAGATTTGTGAGCAGTCTTTTTAAATTGGATAAAAAGGTCATTTGTTGTAAAAAAAACAACACATCGAAATACATGTCAGAGTTTTAATACGAAGAAAGATTAACTAGGTGTGGCTGGATTGTATCTAACGTAAAAAAATATGTTCGTTTTTCAACATATAATGAACACTAATGCAATTTTAAACATTTCAATACAGCAAACAAAATATCTTGCCAAATATTAGCATAAATTATTATACATCAGAAAAACACTTGCAATTCCACCGGGTCATAAAAATATATCAAAAGAGAAAACTGTACATAGAAAAAGGTTAAAATTCATGTAATATAAGTAATTGTAGTAGTACATAAAAAACTATAAAACTATAAAACCAGCAATATTATTGAATCATTTCATGTGTTTATGCTTGGCTTATTAAAATATGTTAATTTTATATAAATATCACCACCTTGAAACTTTACACGTTTTCATTTCGTACGCCATTAATTATGAAAATCTATCAATTACTATTGAGCAAATGCACTCATCCGAAAGTTTACCTCTATCTTGATTGTTACATTTTTTAATAGACAAAAGTTTTATTTTCTCAACAGTGCTGTGCTGTGACAAGTTAAATAGGAATGGATTACTGAGTCTTTAAAGCTTGGGAGGAAGCCTGGTGTTACGAATAAAGACACAATGAAAGTAAATCATGTAGAAAAAGCCGTGGCGCATTCATTTTCATGGGTATGACATTCAGGTACGATGAAAAATCACAGAAAAGCAATAAAAAACATCAACTCACTCAACATTTGTGAATAAAATTAACTGGTAATTTAATCATCCTAATTAAATATTAAATTTGCTCAACCCATTGTATCTTTACTTAAAAGATAATGTTAAGTTAAACTAACACACCTAAATTGAATGACTATATATATATAATGGAAAACAAAGGGTTTATTAAACATTACATGTTAATTTAATTTTAAAAAATCGTTGATTTGAATTGCCTTAAATTAGATTCAGTTTTATAAATGTTGATTTCTTTCAAACTTGTCATGGTCGTAATGCCGTTATAAGGATATTTCTAGAGCACACAATTGCCATGAAATTATTAAATTAGCCAATACATATTCTAACATTCCCGGTGTATGCAACATTACATACACTCTGTCTCATAATGAAGGAATATTTTTTCATTTTTTCATAATTTTTAATGGAGTGATGCTAGCATTCTGGT
>JAQIXW010000309.1:0-35015 GCA_034700685.1 Willowsia buskii
AAAACATAAAAAATTGAAAATGATCTTTCGTGATTATCTAAAGTATCGTGATCTAGTTTGTGATATTGTTGAGGAGGTGTATAATTTCGGGTTTCGATCTGAGAAAATACTTGAAAACTATATTATTTTCAACTTAACATCACATGTGTGCGTATGCAAATCAGAGTTTTTTGCTCATTTTTTTGGCGACTACTGTTATCAATACAGTTAATAAGCTGATAAAACAAGCTATGCTAGAGTAAAAAATGAATATACTGGTTTAACTTGGTGTTGAGTTAATGGCAGCTACTGCACTACTATCAATTAAGCTGTTCTTTAACAATAATAATTATGAAGATCACAACTGGTTAGCTGAGTAGTATTTTATTTCACGTCTGAACAGGAGATTAATAGATGCATTGAAACTTGACCGGAGACTTCGTTATCTGAAACCATTGTTAAATGAACTTCGCATACTGCAACAACGATTGTCGATTAAAGTAATTTTCAAATTCAATATTCATGCTTGATTACAGGATTAGTTTAATAGATTCCGCGGCAGTTAATAACAAGCGTATTTGCATATTCACAGTCGTTTTAATTTTCAATGTCGCATCATACATGGCTGAAGAATGGTTGCTTATCAGCATGATGGGATGGGGTACTTAACATTTTTTGTGACTTTCACAATTCAAGCACAACAGTATTTTTAAATGATGCCTTTAACATGTGCATGTTCGTTTCAGTTGCTCACAGAAAAAGTTTGGCTTTGATTTAAAAAAAAATCGAATGTCTTCATTTCATTTTTTCTCTAATGCTCAGCAAGAATCAATTTATCCTCATGTCATTTATATTTTTCATAGATGATATCGCCATCATCGCCTTCAATATATTGTCGCTATTGTGTGCTTGGTCGTCAAAATACACTTATTAATGAAGATTAGTTGCTTATTTGGTGGTTATGAATGGAGTGGAGTGACAGTTGAAGCTTTTAAAATGCAAACAATAGTGTTTATCAGTCATATAGTCGATGACATTTATTTACTTGTTGTCACACATTTTCGTATTGTTTCACTCAGTTCTTTTCTTATTAGTAAAGAAATTAACAACACAAATGTCACTCTTCAATGTGTAAGTACATAATATATGCATTCACGCATTCCCATAACATAACGTAAATAGATATTACAGTTTAAAAAGTGCGTCGTGAAGGACACTTGTACCTGGAAGCAATTCGAGTGCGAAATGACCTTATCTTTTGAATGTATACAAATTTATTTACTTTAATGATGTAGCGTTAATGAAGCATGACGTCGTGTGACCCTTGGGTGATTTTTGTGTACTTTTAAAGTAGTTCATATTGATAAAGGTTTAAAAAGTTATGAAAATCAATATGTCCACAGAGAATAAAATTTTCGTGAGACATATTTAGTCTCAGTGTGAAAGAACCCAGCGCTTGAGCTGATGAGAGATATTTAAAATACAGCTACAACAATGAAGGATTCTTTAGCCCATTCTGATTCTGGTGGTAGTATTTGATCGGTTAGCAATTGCTTTAAAAGTTATGCATGCATATAGTAATCAGTAATATTCATTAAACTTTTATTTCTTAAATGTTTTCAGACTGCCCTTTCGTCCGATCTAAAGCGACCCAGCTCAGCCCTTGAAACCACGCGAATGTCCCAGCTCGAAACTCTGGAAGCAAAGGTAAATATAGTCTTTAATGTTTTATTTTTTCAGAAATTATCTCACAACTCATTGTTCACCTCCTTATATAGAGTAACTATCATTTGCTGCACACGTTTGCATTTATAGTGAATATAATAATCGCTATTCATGCGAAAGAAGTAAAAAAAGTATTCTTATCCTTAGCCCACGAGTTGGAGACATGCAAGGTGTTAAATGAACACTTTCACAAATTCAAGAGCTAATCACATCTTACAAAGCTTCAATTGCAATTTTTGAAGTCAAAGTGTACACAATGTATGTGTGCTAAAACCGTCCCATTATGATGATGACTATATTTAAGCATGTAAATTTCACAACCATGTTTGAACGAATTTAACACTTAATCATCACTACAGATTATTATAATTACTGCCGAGACGTCGTGCTAATCTCCTATGACTTTGGTCTGACGGAGATTACTAGGGGGACGGGACGAGCATGAATTTACATAATTATCCTCTTAAAATCTCTCCTTATAGGTCTCCTTATCTAATTTTACAATGCAGCATTAAGTATTTGGGTAGATAATAACAAGTGGCTGGTTGATTGCGATGAATGAAAAGTCTATAGTTGGACAACTATCGCTTCAGATTGTCAATGGCTGCCCTTGAATAGAAAATTAATTAAAACGTGCCCAGCTAATATTGCCGAGTGCAAAAAACCATTTATGATTAAGGAAATTTGATACTCAATACTTCACGCCATCAAAGTATCTAGTTCCGGTAATGAAAGCATGTTTATATGATGATCCTTAAGTGACCTTAATGTAATGTACATTAAAGTTCATACAACGTTTAATATGTATAAAGCAAAATTGTTTGCATTTATGTTTTAATACAATAAAAATAGAGTTCAGGGGCGCTCAACTTTCTCCGTCCGAAATAGAAAAAATTTAGAACTATGATCAGCTTTCGAAAATAGTAGCATTCATTTAATGAAGGCAGGCAATAAATGATAAGGTGTTGACAGGCGATGCTTTGTGAGTGAGGTCCATTACTGTCAATGAAGCATTTTAAAAACTCTACTTTATTGGCATACAAATACGTAAATGGAGTGCCAATAAAGCTCTTTGAGCTTTCAATATGAGTAGCTAACACTAATTAACGATTAGATCGCACTTAACATGGTATCATTGATGGGTATGAATAGAGATGCATTGTAATGTTGCTGCATGTAACAAAAAAACCGGGTTTTGAGAAACAAAGGGACAATGTAAATTTTGGTCGGGCAGCTTATCACAAAATGTATGAGGAAAAGGAAAGGAAATATTTCAAACATTTAAAGACCATGATAACAGACTTTTGGACAATGATACATGGTTGAATAGCTTTCTGAGGAATACGTAGATTCAACCCTTACCTTTTATTAATGACTGTTTAAACTCTTAGATGCGAAAAGAAACTTGGCAAGTAAAGAATGGATCAGGTAGAACCTTAACACGGCAGGGCCAAACTTCAATGTTTTGATTAGATAAAGATGAAAGAATAGATTTTGCGATCACTAAATCATTCTGAAATGCACGATGTCTTCCTCGCCCAGTTTATAATCTAATCTGTGAAGTGTGAATTACGAACTGAACAAACTGGATGAATGAATTACCTGTGTGCAGAGCAGATATGCCATGTTGGTTTTTGCATTTTGTATCAATCGTAATTTGTACAATCTTTTTTCAGTCCTACCGTATGCGATAATTTGTGGCTTTACTTTTGACTTCCGATAGCCGACTAAAAACTTTGTCTATGCATATTATCATCAATACTTTGAAAAGTTGCTGCACAACGTTAAACCATCTGCGCTGAACTCGGGAAAATTCTGCTGTCATTTTGTGAATTCTGCCATTTAAATTACCCCGTAGTCGTGCCTTCACAATTTTTCAAGTCATTTTATTTAACCTTTTCATTATGCATATATGATTTATGCATATCTGTCAGAATAAGCCATGTTTTTTTTGTATTTATCATTTAGCAAAGAAAATTTAATTAACTTATTTTTCCTCTTGTAGATGGCAAGCATTGAGGTTTCCCTGTCCAAACTTGGAGCATTACCGCGACGCAAGCGCAATGGAATTCTTCCAGGTGTCGCAAGGTCCCTCCACAACTCCCACATTGGAAGCATGAACGGAACTGTATCACAAGCTGTAACCCGAGAATTCCACAAGGAGATTGACTTCTTGAAACAAAATGTTCGGGACAAGGAAAACTTAATATTAAAGTACGTATAAATCATTAATTTTTTATTTAAACTGCTCTTATTGTGTAGCTGTTTTCATTTTTTTCAATGCGCGTTTGATTTCTGGTTGACAAATTCATTATTATTTCGTAAGCCCTTCACCACCCCCTTTTTACTATCAACGAACATCAAAAGGTGTGCGTGGTAACGACAATGTATTTCCATCAAATTAAAAATGGATCATGATATCCAATTTTGTAAGCAAGCGCAAGTAATGTGCATACTCATGCAATAAATAGCGCAAACAATCTGTCTGATCAATTCTAAATCAAGGCAGGATAACATTTTCTGTCAAACAAGTCGTAATTTACATTACTACTAAATTGTATCTGGTAATTGGGTAGCACGATTAGTAAGCTAATATGTTTACTAATCTAACGACCAAGACAATTATAACAAGACTTATAGCTTTTCGCTTAGAAATGTTTTTTCTTTAAGTAGAGGCGAAAAATAGACTTAATAGATTGTTATCAGGAACGCGTCAATACAAAAAAAAATCATAAAAGTATACACACACACTATGATTAGTAATCTTACAACTTGCAAAAATGATATTACGCATGCAGTCCTGTGTAGGTATTTCGCCGACGTGTGCAGTGCGCGCACAATGCAATAAATTATACTACAAATTATCATTTACTTCTCTGACAATGATGTTACGTTTGTGTACATTTTTTGATACAAGCAAATAATTGCTTTTCTCATTTTCTCTTTCAATACCACTAATTACCTTTCCTAATGAGTTTATGTGGTATTACTTTGTTGACGCTTTGTTTCTCGCTTGGTGTTCGCTCGCGAGAAGAAGGGCTGGTCTGTTTTTATGGAGCTCTTTGACAAAACCGTTATTTCTATTTTATTTATTATTATTTTGCAAGATGCTAATGCATTATATCTGTCCCTGTTTTTTATGGTGGCAGAAGCCAATATCATTATCACCACCAAAACATTCTTAATGAGTTTCACTGCCATGATAAATTCTACACAATCATTTATTTGCGTACTAAGTAAATTTATCTCTGTTATGTTTAGCGGTTAGCCAAATAAATTCCATAGCAATTATCAAAATGTAGAGTCTGGGGAAATTAAAGTCTCATTAGCACAATCAGGTGGAATAATGCTTTTTTTAAATATGAAGGTGTTGATATTTCTTTGAAGGCAAAAGTCTAGTTTATGGTGGTATGACAAAATGATGGTGAAGACAAAAATGATAGCATGGAATATGAAATCATGTCCCTTCCGTTAATTCAGCATTTCGTGCATGCACGCATGTGGATAATAAAATGTCGCTTGTGCTGTATTCAAAAATTTGCTCTTTTTAATCCACCAATTTCAATTTAGGTCAATAATAAAAAGACTTTGTTCCACATGTGCCATTGATGCAGCTATATAGATAATTGTGTTCTTTCGTGAAAGACAATAGCACTGCTGCGCACAAAATCAGATTCAAGGTGAAATATAAACTTCATTTTTATCGCAAAAAGGCACAGTCATCAAATGTCATTATGTAACCTGAGCTTGAAATTATGGATTTCATACCTGATTATTACAATAATATTTATTTCTTTTTTGTCCACTTTTCATTGCGTTGAAGGCCCATATCATAGTTGCTTCTATGATTCATTGTCCATTCTGTTTTTATGTTCTTTTTTTTCTTCCATTATTGTCGTTTGGGAAATGACCTGTCACAGAGACATCGCGGGATGATTTAGATTTTTTATTCGTTTTGCATTCCTTTTTCTTAATTTTCATCATTCGCTACAGCAGCAGCATGATAATAGTAACAAACTTCAGTCGTTGATTCGAAGTATTAGAATTGAATTGAACCACCTATGCAGCAAACTATTTGACTCAACGCATACTTTGTCTTTTTTATTGGTCTCACAAGAAGAGTGCCCTCCTGATTGCATGTTTTGAGTTTATCGTTGGGTTGTCACTGTATCTCTGTTTCCATTACTAACTGTAATACTAAAAGTAAAATGCTTAGGGCCACCCTGTGCCTCACATTCTCGTCTTATCACTGCCACAATCGGTGTAAGCGCTTCTCAACGCTGATGAATGATATTATAGCTAATTTTTTAATAATTTGTAAGTTGTTAGTCGTCTACACAAGTACCCAGACAAGAAGTGAATGCAGGTTTGGACTCTTCATTCATGCAGACATGGGATCAATGGATCCACCCAAACCTAACTAGTAATTGTTTTCTGCCTTGAGCATGTTTTCAGAAGAAAGAACGGCTTTCTCACGGTTATCGCCACTTATTGCGACTTTGTGGAATTGAAGGTTTTGGCACTTGCTTAGCTGTTAAGTAATTTTAGTTACCGTAAAATTTTACGATTAAAATTTATAGAAATATTGGATGAAAGCGAATGCTAGTGAGTCATACTAATTTCTGCGTATTTCATATATTTCTATGTGAAATTTTAGTCTTACTCAAGGAATCATGCTAAATTAAACATTCAGATCAACATATTTGCTCATGATGAGTTGTATTTGAAGATAAGGCACGTTTATGAGTGATAACAGGACTAAATTGTTGTGCAGTTTCTTGCACACGAACAACAAACCCAAGAATAAAACATTACAATATTTAAATATGTAACACGTCTCATGACATGACATCCGGCCCAGGTTCTCGTACTTGTGACGCATGGAAGCAAATTGTTATGTTATGTAACTTCTTATTAGTACGTAGTAGCAAGCAGGCCAGACATTCAAACGTTTAAGTAGTTATTGTTCATGACTAGGCAGAAAGCTGCTTGAATGTGGGCAAAATTAGAACTTGCATTCTTTAATCAACGCAAAATTAATATTGTATGCATAGAATTTTTTTATTATTACCTAAGCATGTACACTATTAATATTATATTAGATTATTGTCAACGTTTTTCTGGTACATATGTGGTAACAGGAAAATAAATTAAATACACAATATTATAATTTGAGCAAATTGTTCATGCAACAGCCGTTTTTATTTTTGCTGTGGAGAATGTTCATGTTTTAGACAATATTATGAATTATTGCTCCAACTTTGTATACAGAGAACACGAAACCGTAGTTGTATTTTGTATACATAGTGGGGGTGGGGACAAATAACACGGGTTAAATGAAATTTTTATTTAAGGACGGACGCATGTGCATTACTCGTCGGCGTTAATTTTTCGTTAGCTTACTGGCTACTAGCTTTAGTAGATGAGAATATGCTATTTATATGCATTCTGCAAAAAAATGCACTATTTTTCTTTGGGAAAATTGTTTACTTGAAAGAAATGATATTATATAACTTACAAAGGATTATTGCAAACCTGATTCAAACAATACAACCTATTCAGACCTCATATCTTATTATAATTATATGCATAATATTGAATAATACAGAGATCTCTATCTTTCACTGTTTCTTTAACATGAGTAATTGTAACAAATAAGGCAGTCATGTTCTTTGTGTACTCACGTTTGTCACATAAACAGCAAGTGCTTTTGTTTGTATCATAATTAATCATAAAACGTAATGCCAATATTTAACTGACAATGAAATTAAATGTTATATAACTATTTACCAATAATGTTGGGACGCACGCAACCAGAACAAAGTAAAAAACCGTATTGAATATTAAACCATTACTTCAGTTCTTCACAAACATGTTTGTATAACACTTCATTTTTCCTGTGCAACGTTAGGACATTCATGTCAGTTTACGGTTGACATAGCTCGAGCTTTAAAGTTTACCACCATTATTACTTCAAGGTAGCTACTAAACTGACATAAGAATGTATGTCGCCCGTAGTGATGGATACGATTATTGGAAATGATTCTTTGGCAAATTTTGAATAGTCCACCCACGCCACACGAGCAAAGGTTAAAAAAGTGACAATATAGTTCAAAACTCTTTAGTCTTCCATTTTTCTCTTGCAATTCAAGGATATCTTCTTTAATTCCATTACCAGACACGCTGGCCCATTGTATTTTTCAGAATACCTAAAAGGGAGTTTGGCCGCAACAGTGAACTTGATATTGAAAAAAACACACATAATCATATTTAAGTTTTTACGGATTACCTTACTTTTTTACGATTCAAAAGTGTTGAGGTGAGATTGTTTGCTAGTTTGCGTGGGAAGTGTTAAGTTTGTATGCAAGAAACTTGCAAATGAAGTTCATAAATTGCAAGGAAAGGTGTACCATAATCTCACTAAACCCGATAAAAATGTCCTCACCAGCATTTTCTTCACCGAATATTACGGGATGATCATTTTTTAAGCTCATCAAGCTCACTTATCACTTCATTGGTGACAAAAGACTTGTCTTCCCAATTCTTAAAAATTACATTTTCTACATATCAAGTGTAGTTGTGTCATTATTTTAGTGAGTGGTTTTATTTGGTAGCTTGTTCAAGTCCTTGTAATTGTAATAATTTTTTCATGTTTTTGGTGATATGGTGGGCAGTTGGTGAATAATTGATCAAAGGAGAATAAACCAGAGTATGTCCTACGTAGATGTGAGGTGTCGTCCATAAATTATGTGACACTTTAAAAAACACTTTTTGGTGCGCCCTTAACATCATTCTGCGGTGCTGCGATTGCTAATGAATGTTTTCGCCGGTCTTTTCTGTCTACGTACGTGTGTATTTTACATGTTATAAAAATGTCGTTTGATGTGAGCAACAAGATGGCAGGATAATGATAATAGCGCACCTTGGATCATGAAATGTTTGTTAATCGGATGAAGAGACAATCACAATTTGATTAGAGCCTTTGCACGACCAGTTGTGTTATGTAATGGACAAGAAGGCAGATTATTTAAGGGTGAACTTTGTCAACCAGAACAAGAATATGAATGGAATTTACGTATGAGATCTACTTCACTCGTTCTCAATCAGTTATACGCACATCTATACTTACGAACTTTTATTCTTACTTTTCATTTTACAATCTTTGTAGTTGTGTGGGAGTAGTGGAGTAAAGATACTATTGCGCATCTAAAGAATTCCCAAATCAATTCATCTACATGATACGAAATACTTTGAGTGTGTGTCTATTTATTCAAGATTGGAACAATTGTTTTTTACGTCCAATTATCTAAATGTTTTTGGCCTTATACTATGACAGTTTACAAGCTCAGCTAAGAAAGCTGTCCAAAAGAAAATTGGTACATGGTTCGATCACCTCAACGGACTCGGGAGTCGTTTCTCTTCGCATACTCAGTGAGAATGAGCGCAAGGCAGCGGAAGAACGATTGGCGCAGCTGGATAAGGACATGGAGATCAAGCGAGCAGAAATCAAGCGTCTAACCTCCAGACTGGAACGTCTTGATCCATCAGCAGAGTAAGTAACGTTGTTTAATTCACGTAATTTTAATTTTTTAATAAAATTTTTGGTCTACCTTGAGATAATGTATGGGGATGGCAATTACTAAAATAGACGGATATGGATCCTCAGTAATTTTCGTTTACGATTACGATTACGACCTTTACGCATGCATATATAGGTAGCTCGGCCCTTGTTCAAATTTTTCTTTTATTTGTATGCAGATTCACGAGATTTAATATAATTTTGCAAGATAAATGAATAAAATGAGCAAGTCATGAATGAGCATTTTAGAGCTAGTACAAGAAGCAGCCTATAATATGTCAATTTGCTATTTCGGAATGCATGTTTGCCAGTCATATTTGCAAATGCTACACGTATTTCATCCGGAACTCCATTTTGTTCTGTAAAGCTCATAATTCACCAGAACGTTTAGCATTGGTCAATGGCATAACTGATGATTATTATGTATTAAGTAAAGTAAACAACAATTTTAATTTATGTACATTGGGCAGTTCATAATATGAACAAAATAATATTGTAATAATAGCTGATAAAATATTCGCATATTGTTACCACGCATTGACGGTCTACCATTTAATGGCTTTGTTTCTTGTAAGACTACCATTTACAGTGTTTACACCTTGAGCTCTGGCGCAAAATTACCTCTAGTTACGATTAAGGAATCGTGAAAACGAATTGGTATTGTTCTCAGAAGAACACTCTACCCAAAAAGAAAAAGTTACTTTCGGGCTTCTGGCTATTGTTGAACTTGTCTTTTGTGTTATTTTCTAAATACTGCGTGTGTGCATGGACATTTGCGTATTTACGATTAGATGAGTGTAGCATATTAATATAATGTGTTAATTGAATGAAGCTCGTTATTTTGCCTTGAGACGATTTGAGACACGGGTCATAAATAACGTCTAATTAATAAACGCTAGCAAAAATCATTCACAATATGCAATGTAGCTGGTTTGATAACCAGAAGAATATCCTGCCCAGTTGTAATTTTCGTTTTAGATAACCATACGCTTAGTAGATAATTTAGTAGCACTCGTGTCAGTATTTTTGTGTAGTGTGATAATACTACGAGAAGGCAGGACACATTTTTCAGTTTAATTAGTAAACTAATGCTCCTTAACATCATTTTATGTAAATTGTGCATCATGAAATGAGTATAAAATATTGTTAAAGTTGAATTGAATATCTTTTGTAAACAGTTACTTCATCTTATTCTCCATTTTTGTGATAAAAATCAGAACCGACACCCGGTGTCCGATGCAATGTAGGCGTTTTTTATCCTTTGTATGCAAAGAATTTATGTAACGAATGATATGACATTAATAGGTCACCAAAAAATTTCGTACGCTAAATGGAAACGTTTTGAAATGGAGAAATTTTCAAGCAAACGTGCATCCAACCCTTCAAAGTATTTATTTCCTAATTATTCAATTATTACAATTGACACGTCAATGGATGTAATGGTTTTATCAGGTCTGCAATAGTACATGTTTGCAATGGAGATACATGTGAAGTAACCGTATTTTCTTCAAATATTTGATGTAGCATAGATACACAGTAAAAATTGAATTTCAAACCAATCGAATTTGAAAGAAAAAGCCTTCACCAGTTGGACTAGAGTGTAGTTTCGATATGCATATTTGTGGGAGTACTAATTTGAAATTTATGTCATCGCTAATAACTCCAAAAATGCATTTAAATGAAATGCCTTTCGAAATTGATTCAGTATTAAGGCATCATACATGAATAAATATGTACATATGTGCAAGCACCACCATACAATTCATAATTATGACATGACAGCAGTAAATCAACAACATAAATCATTGGAATAGATTTTAACGATACTTCGACCTGTATTATCGAGTCGCAACATTCGTTTTGTTTGGGTCAGGGAACAGAAAATTGGACACCGATAAGATGTAAGTATTTTAAGAAGTTGATGCTCAGCCTGTCGATTCAGTTTAAATTTTATTCTTAGTCACAGTGAGCTGTTTACATAGGTAAATAAATTCTCTGAAATAGCGATCCACAATATTACTTTGAACTTATCCGTGCATTTGCATGTGCATAGTTGACTGTACAAGATTGATGAATGACATGCCACGCGACAAATGTTCATTTTTGGACTATTCAACTTTTTCCCCGTCACCCAGAGTCAGAAGCTTATTGCTGTAATGTTAGTTTTTCCCAATTGTTCGCCAACTACTATTTAATGATTCATGACAAAAGTCAATTGCCTATATATTACTTCCAAATCATAATGGCTCCAACTCTTACGTAAATGGGATTCATTCATAATTCTTGAACAGAAATGACTTGATTGTCAATATACAAATTAGGAGTTGTTTGCCAAAAAATCAATCTTATATCAAATATGTGTTGTGATTTGAATCTTGCCAAAATGTTTTCATCCCGTGTGTATTTACGGACGAACAGAGAGCTTCTTTCAAAGATTATTTGAGGCTTCAAATGGCTACTCATGAGATGTTGTATCATGATTATCATACAAATTTAGCATCAATGGCGATGAGTAAAGAAACATTGGGATTTGTGTATTTATTATTGTAAGATTTGCAATTAAGAAATAATTGGCAATTGGTAATAAATATAATTTTTCAGGTGTGTGCAGACACTTCCAGAAGTTTTAATAGAGGTTTATTGTTAATAGAATCTTCTGATATTTTAATTTTGACATTACAAGGCAATTGCATATGCCGAACAGTTTCTGTGTAAAGATGAAAAGATTAGGTATAAAATAAAAAGTAAAAGTATTTAATTAATATCTACATGCGTATGTATATTCAGCATTATTGAGTTACCCCAAGTGTTGCCTTACCCTATAACTAACCGTAAAATATGCTTCTAATTAAGTATTTGGGAAATTATAAGCGTACAAAATCAAAATCTAATTACTCTTCTAATTGATATTTTGCAGCAATATTGATGTCCGTATTCAGCAAGCGGAACTGGAATATGAGCTTGAGAGAGAGGAGCTAAATTTGATGAATTTACAAGAGGAGCGGAGGAACTTACACACGATTTTGGATGACAATGATGCGTTCCAGAAGCGAACAGAAAACTCTCTGTTTGCGTAAGTGTTTTAGATTTTTATGCTATCTAGTACTTACAACTAACCTAGACAATTCAATCGATACATTTTCAATATAATATTTAAAAGCATTGATATATTAATTATACATGAAATATTATCTTAACCATAAGCTTTTAAAAATATATGCAAAAAATTAAATGAAAATCAATGTTATAAAAAGTTGTCGACTGCTAAAAGGAGGAGTTTTGAGCAATTTTACCTGTCCAGTAATATTGTCTTACATTTTATTTAGCTAGCAAATGGGTTTGATATAATTTATTTGTTGCCGAAATCAAGTTTCATAAAATAGATTTAATCTGTGATAAGAGTCAGAATTCACAAAGGCTTACGTGGATAGTTGAGTTGCTATGCTTTGTTTTAAGAATGGACTGTATAAAAAATAATTATATACATCAACTCATAAATTATTGCAATCCTAACTAAATGTGATAAATCAATATTTTAGCAGGTACAAATTAGGGAATCGTTTGCGAAAAACGTTGCTTGATTGCAATTTACAAATAAGCAAACTATATACATTTTAATAACAGATTTATCATTCTACTTTTGTTTTATTTTCCAGTGCCCTTCCTCTCAATACATACGTGGCAATTCATTCCTTCGAGGTGGTATTTGACCCCCAAGATCCTTCGTTTACTGTCGGAAAGCGAGAGGATAAGACTGGGACGTACGTCACCTGGACTAGAGATGACATGAAAACGCTCAAACGGGGCGATAGGTTAGTTCCTTAATGTCACTCATAATACCGAGCAGTCATTTAACTGGTGTGCATCATTAATGTAAACTTTTTCCCATAGAATAATTGAAATCAACGGAACGATGGTTGTCTCGAAAGGGGTGAATCGAGTGGAGGAGTTTTGGTCAGAGGAAGAGAATTCACACGATGAAATCAGCCAGGACTTGGACATTGGATCACATCCCCTAAGGATTGTCGTAGTTAGAACACCTCCCCCGCCACCACCCCCGCGCGCACCTACACGAGAACTCAATGTACGTAGTTTATGATTCTAACAATATGGCTACAAAAACCTTTTTTACTCAAGTATGAAATATTAATGAAATGTTTAATTGATATATCTTGTATGCTCACATAGACGCTGAAGGAAGAGCTCTCTCTAGTTACAGCAAAGTTGGAGCAAGTATCTGTAGAAAAGCGTGATTTGCAAACACATTATCAAAAGTTACAGAAAGAACATCAGACTCGAGAAGACGAGACTGAAAAGGTTCGCAATGATACTGAAAAAGTTGTCAAGGAACGAGATAATCTAAGAACCGAGTCTGTCAGATTGAAGCATAGAATTTCATATTTAGAAGAACAGGTACATACATGCACAACTATCTTCACATTGATCATTTATGTGTCAAAGTATTTTCAAGTTGGATTTCTCTAACTTAAAACTTTAATGTGATGCAACTTTTGTTTCGACAGGTTACTGAACTGCTTCAGCGGAAGGAAGCAGGCGGTCTTCACTGTGTCACTGTTTTCCAAAAGGGTAACCACAAAGCTATAGTGGCAGAACCCCAAAACTCAGGAAGCAAGTGTTCAAAGAATTCAAATAGTAATAGGTCCGGTAGTCCCAGTCGACCTCCGAGTGTAGCTTCTTCCAGGTTAGTAGGAGATTTGTTTTTCTTCAAAATTTCATAGAAAATCTTTACCATTTATGTGTTTAAACTTGAATGATTTTTATTACAGGAATTGTGATGGAAGACAAGCTCTCAAAGCTCGTTTATGGGAAACCTTCAGACGTGCTACAACCAGTGACTCCAGATCCGTCTGTTCTGTCGATTCCAATAAACATGGAGTTGAAAATGGATATTTCAAAAAGAAATCTTCCGATAAATCCAAAAAGTCTAAACCTCCTCCACCATCAAAACCCATGAGATTATCCTTGCAAAGAGCCACAAGTACAACTAACGTTTATGAAAATGAAATACCGGAACTAAATCCTGGTTTAAAACGCTCAAACTTTTCGGAAAATACTCTACTGCCAGATTGGATGTCTGATGATATGAGATCGGAACCCGATGGACATCACAAGAAGCGTAGTAGTAAACATCATGGGATAAGGTGGCCATCATTACGGCCGGCTAGCAGTATGAGTTATACAATGGGCAATCGCAGTACAACAATAGCCAAATTCTAATGATGGGTTATTAATATTGCATTTTGAATGAAAATCCATGACGAAAATATATAATGTGACATCGAGTTTGATTGTGATTGTCAGTATTTTAAATGAATATTAATTAAGAATAGTTTAATTTTTTGTCTCAGCATCAATGATACTGTTTTCATTTGATCTGTAATGTTTAAACGTTTATTTTTTTCGTTTAGTAGTGATGGGTTCATTATTCCGACAAAAGTAGTTTCTCACTCTACGAGATTTAAATTTACGATATTTTACTAAATAATATTAATGCTCAAGTTAATACTATCATTATATTATTATTATTGTTAGCAATAGCAATAATAAGAGTTACAAATAATTTTTGTTAAGCTACTGGCTAGTATGTAATTATAAAACCTAGAGGTACGCGGTATGTAAGAATAATTAAGAAGTTCGTTATTTTACATCATGTATTATGACACTAGAGCATTAAAAATAGAAAAATGTAAAAATACAAAACAAGAATTTATTAAAAACCAAAGTTGTTAGAATTATATATATTGAAAACAAAGTCTCCTGGAATCTCTTTATTTATTTGAGTGCACTACATGATTCAACCATACAAATGAAGCAAATGGATTACATTTTTGTACGTAGAAAGCATAATCGTCAAATCAATCTTGTCTTACTTTTCGTTTTGTACTGACTCCCTTGGAGTATTCGTTTTGCAATTCTAATTTCGAGCAAAAAAAACAAAATATGGAGTGGGTTGTTGGAAAATATGAAGCAGACATTCATAATTCATAATACAAAATACATTCCTTATACACAAGGCATACTTGAAACACATCCCACATCAGCAATTAATTCTAATGGTAACGAAAATTGACAGGTGTAACAGCATTCAAAAAGTACATATAGACACTGTTTAAATACTAAAAAAATGCAGGACAAATCTCACGTTTATTAATGACGACTCACGTTTTTGTTCCTTGATTAATGTCTTAGTTCACAGTTTTAAATTTAAGCACCCTTTCCTCTGACGAACTGAGGGACATTCACTTTACTCCAAAAAAAGGGATTCTCAATTTGACAAAAATACATATCACCACTTCAAAGAGAATTGAATAACTTTTATTTCTACTATCACAAGCAACCTCTCTGTCATTAGGGATTTATTAATACAAATGACAGTTAACAGTATTCACTTCTGTTCAAAAAGCTTTTACGAGTGCAGAAACGGCCTATTAATTTTTTGAACAATCGTGACTAAAATCATGGTTTTAAGTTCAAAAGCAAAAGTACACTTTTTCATGCACTAAATTTCATAATTTTGCGAGTTTTTAATATAGCTGATACTGCCCTGTTTAAGCATTTTTTACTAATGCTAAGAAAAAGTGAGAACGGTTTCTCACAACTGCAACTGCTGTAAAGGGGCAAAACTAGTGTTAAAGCAAGCAGGCACACATTTTATAAGCATACACGTAAGTCAAGTCATGCCAGGAATATGATTATGAATTAGCTTTGTTCCTCATTGCTTTGTTGTATGATGTTATCTGAAAAAGCCAAACTATCCACTCACCTTACCTTATAGACATAAGAATATATGCCTCTCACTTACACTAGCACTAGACAATTGTAGTGTCACAGTAACATAAATTGACAAACTGCTGCATAATAAAATGACATCTCTCTGTTACGAAGTCCCTTCGCCTTTTCTTTTTGAAGTCCCGTCGTCATGTGAATATGCTATGCATGGGAATTTTTTGCAGTACGTTAACAAACAGAGCTCTTGCGCATTAACGACAGTTCCTTTTTTCCCTAATTTTTAAATATTTGAGTTAGAAAAGCTAGAAAAAGTAAATTTGTGAATGACACGAAGAATATTCGTTATGGTAAGCTAATATTAAGGTATTGCGAAACCTTGATTTTGATTTAATTTGCTCACTCATGAGCGTGTCTCTGTTGCTAGTTATCATATAAAAGCTCTTACTTCTTCTTCAATGACCACAGTATCTTTACAATTTTCGAGCATGCCAGTGCCAACAGACTCACAAGGCGCATTTCGAATTTTTACACTTTTAAGTTGAGCTGTATTCACAGTTAATACTTTCCAGTTTCCTGAGAGAATTTTAAAGCAATCAACATGAGGAGAACAAAAGTGAGCCCTAAAATTCATACATTCACCAAAATACATACATATTATACTTTAAAAACATTACGATACAATGTTTTAGGAATTCCTTTAAATTTATACTTGGAAATATATTGTGGAAATTATTCATATTTTTGTGGAAAATTTGAAACTACTTTTACAGATTACTACTTCAGTTGTGGCTCTGTTTCTACTGATGGACTTTGCTCAAGCTAAAGCCGATACCAACGTCAAGGGAAAGCCAACTCTGGACCTGGAAGATTACATTGACACTCCCAACAGCAAAAAGGAAGACCTGAGCACATCAGCAACCGGGTACTATGGCCACCATCACCAACCCTATCATGGCCACAGTCATAGCCACACTGATTATCATCAACATCATCATCAACCTATTTATCACCATCAGCCTGTAGCATACGGTACGGTATTTTAAACAATATCTACATTCTGTTGGACTTCGACATAACATTCGAGAAAACATTATATTTATGGGTGCTTGCTGTTTTCAGGTCATCACCATCACCACCATAGTCCTTATGATTATGGACATGCTCAAACATATTTCGCTGGAGAATATGGTAAACATTTTTGCAATTAGTAAAGAATGTTTAAAGTCAAGATTGGCTTTATGCCTAGTGGAAAGGAATAAAGGGAAAAGGATTACTAATTATGTTTTTTGTGTATGAATTTCCATAAGGTGGTCTTGGACACGTCGGAAGTGCGCATGTAAGCTATGGTACAGAAATCAATCATGGACACAGCCACCATCATCATCATTCACATGGCTATTACGGCTAGAATTATGAAACAATTGTTTTAAACAACTGTTGAAAAATGCAAAACAATCATATATGGGGATAATGTAGTTTCGTAGTAAAAATTAGGTGATATTTACTTTGTATTTATTAGGATGCGTACAGCGTCTAAAAGTTAATGCTTACTTGTTTTTTCCAAATAAATAATATTTGATCAAATGTTTAAAATATAAAAGTATCAAGAATTTTATGAACCATTCATTGTTAATTTTGAAAGTTACAGTAACCGTTGAAAGCCGTTTTAACGGAAAAGCATTTTCAGTCAACATGGAGCATCATTGGCATCTTTGATAATCCACTTGATTACTGATAATTTCCCACACCAAAGTAGGGTTTTGCTGGAAACAGGAACTATGCTGCTTAGCGTCTTTTGATTTTTCTTCGTATTTTGGGTTGTGTTGGGTTTGGGTATTTAGGCCAGGCAATGCAAAAGATATTGTACATATTTAATATTCCATTATATTATACATCAACCTCAATTCTATATATAACTAACTTGTCAGTTGTATAAATGTAATGAGACTTTTTTTGGAGGAGAAGTACGTACTGACGAGACCATGTATTATCTTTCTTTACATTTTGCTTTATGTCTGCTACAAAAATATTTCAGCATGGAATGGGCTTCCATTCTATAGATATTATTTTGTGCTCTCTCCTTCTTATTAACAATTAAAGAAAATTCTAATAAAAATTCAATCCCAGCGTAAAAAGTATTTGCTGACTCGGCTCACTTCAGCAGCAGACACTGTACTGACGCGACGACGAGATCTCAAGTAAAAATGCAAACCAAGCGAAGAAAGAAACGCGAATATGGATTTCCGCATAAATTTGCCCTCAGTTCAGACTTCAGTAGTCCCTCCAGGGGCTGTTCATAAATGATGTCACTCAAAATAAAGTAAATTCAGACCCCCTCGTCTACGTATTTAACACACTTTCCCGTAAAATTGTCATTTGTCATGCTAGCGCGGACACTCTTTATTTTGACGTGAATTGTCGCTTACATTTCTTCACATTTTTCTTCATCAGCTTTATTCAAATTTTATTGATCATTTCATGTTTGCTTGATAATTTTTACTTATCTCAGAGCTTTACATTCTTGTGAAGTTCTTTTTTTCAACATACCAAAATTGGGAATTGGAATCAATCAAATGTAGCTTACTTTTATGACCTGTTACATGCCGTGCCGCTGTTATCGTTTTGTTTTTACGTGTGGTTTTTGGAGAATTTCGTCAGTCCACAACACAACACACAACTACAACCCACCAGATTGACAAGATAGTTAATGTGCTTGTTTTGCTCGTTCGAAAATTACAAATTGTCTTTTGTGAATGATAAAAAGAAACTAATTACTGGCGACCCTACCATAAGTACGTATTTTTTTGCGAGGAAAAGTGTATCAAAAAAGTTAATTAATTAATTACGTTGCTTATTCGTCGACTCCAATTCTTATCGAGAAAATGTCTCCCGGAGGACTACGAGCACGACAGAGTAGTAATGCAACTGGTGCAGGTGTCCGAAAACCTGGAGCTAAAAGTAAGAAAACATCTTCTGGTGATCCACCAAAAAGTGAAGGTACTGCCACTGCCAACGCTAGAACTGCTGCATGTACTCGTGCCTCTGCTCGTCTGGCTAAAATTCGTGGAAGCAGGAAATACGAAAAATCTCCTCCCCCTCGAACCCAAGTTGCTGTTGCAGGAAGCAGCCGAAGCGTTGTGGAACCGGTTGAATTAAAAGTTGCTAGAAGGTCTGGTTCCCAAACTGCCCTCATCCGAGCTAAGCCTCTTGGTGTCAAAGTCAGTCTGCCATTTTTCCATGAGAATGTGATCGACTGGAACTACTCTGGGAAACCTGTCACGACCTACAATTTCAACGAGAGTGATGAAGGACTCAAGTCCAGGTACCGTCTCTATCATCATCTCAAGATAATGTCAGGTGGCTTCCTTTTGCATATGGATCATATCATCACCAAGCTCGACGGGGAGAAATTCAAGTGTGTTTACAAAGTTGGGGAATATGTGAGGATGTAAGTTTTTCGCTTTTTTTCAAATATGAATTTAATTTTTGAAAAATAATTTTGTCCACTTCGTTCAGTAGTTTATATCGTGATTTTTTGTAAATTTTTTGGTCCAGTGGAAAGACACGGGAGCAAATTAATCATTTTGCGACCATTGTGATGACCACTGAAGCGGATGTGGCTAGCTACTTTGTGTTCCAAATTGTGAACCCTGGACTCGCCGCGAAGTACCATATTGGCGTCAGTGAACTTCGCAAGGCTTGTGAAATCAGTTTCGCCACTCCGGTTTTGAGATGTCTGCAGAAAGATGGGCGGAGGTTTAATGAAGAGAAGGTCACTGAGGAAGGTCAAGTTCGTCGTTTGATGGAGCGGGCTACGGCGAAGGCTGTTGCAAGTGCTGCTGAAAGTGTTCTGAGATTGGAATCAAATTCAGATGATAATGAATGACTTTTAATGATTCTGTACTTTTAACTTTGTTTATGGTTTTATTTGATTTCTATATTTTGTTGTAATAATTAATGATGACCGGTGAGATTTAATTGTAGTTTGGATTTATATCCGGTGATGTTTATGTTTATATTCTTTACTGTTACTGTTTGGTTGTTGATTGCGTTGAAAATAGTCTTTTAAATGTAATTTAAGTATATCTAGTTATGTTATACTCATGATGAAATGTGTACCATTCTTTGTTGAATTGTTGATTCTTTGTTGCTGGTATGAATTGGTATGAAAGGTATGAATTGAACTTAATTTTCTTTGAATTAAATCCTTAAAAATAAGATTATGTCAGTTATTTTGTTATATCAAATTATTCAGTAAGTTTTGTTCTTAGAAAGTGAAAAAATAGATTCACCAAAAATACCTTTCATCATCCTGGACATAACGTTCATACTTTCGGGATTTTAAAACTTAGCATCTTTCCACGAATTCAATTTGAAACTTTACTGATTTTACGCTATTTACTATTTTATGGAAATTTGTATTTGCATGCGCTGCGTGACTATAAGCTTGAGAGACGGGAACAACACGTATCTTCATAGAATTCAAGTTTTCATGAGAATTTCAATTTCTACCTGTGCATAATTTTCCATGAGCAGAATGCATCTAGTATCACGAACGTAATTACAGTGTGTGCAAAAAAATGATGGGATGAAGCTCGAGATAAAATTATATGGCAAAACGGATACAAATTTTTATGGGAAGCTTATAATAGATGCATATACATACATACAGTGTGCACAGTAGTGGTATTTTCAGCTGAACTTTAGATTTTCTGATTTGATTACAAACATCGCATCGTGCTCTCAATTTATCAAAGTCATGACGCAAGTAAAAGCTTCTTCAACATTAATTCTCACTCGACCTGCAAATCAGAAGGAGAGAAATGTTAGCACGTAACTACGATGAATTCTGCTTTCGTCATCAATTCACAGAAGCCGGATTATAATCATCCGGACTTTTACTTCTTTAATGTTATTTTTGCGCTCATGCATGACATGACCTCACTAACAGTTTTGATGATGAGAAAAAAGGTAATTTACGTCGGGTTGCGTACAGATCATAGTATTTTTACTACGATTCAGAAATGGATATATAAAGAGGTGGATTTTATGAATGAAAAGTCATACAAAAGTTAAGAGTCAATCAAGACACAACTAGCAAGCTTATCAAAATAGTCAAAAGGAGATAATAAATTCTTAAATTAACTTTTTTCTTTAAAGATCTCTAATAATTTTTGAAGTGATATTTTTAAGAAAAGAAAGTTGCAAATTTCGTTCCAATTTTAAAGTCGCAAAAATGGAGTTGAAATATTTTGTGGTTTTGAGCATTCTGGGAGTTGCGGCTGGATTCACAGTTCCAACAGGAGAGAGCCAGAGAGTGGGAGGAGGAGAAAGCTCGGATTTGGAATCCAGTTTTCCAGCAAGTTTCTCAGATTCATCCTCCAGCTTATCCCGTGACAAGCGAGGTCTCCTCTTCAAGAAGCATGGCAGTGACACGACGTATGTCAACCGTCGATATGACAGTTCCTCTGGGGCTGTGGCGTACAGACCAGGACGTGAGGTTCACCATCATCATCACTACTCATCTTACCCCAATCCACCTGTAGTCCAACAGCCTTATCAACCTTATCCAGCTCCTAGTAATGAATATCATCATTATCATGGTGCACCTGGTTATCAGCAAGGAGGGTATTATTCCAGTCAAGGAGGCAACTATTACAGTGGAGGAGCTGGTAGCTATTATTCCAGACCTAACTATGGACATGGAGGGTACGCTCATTATGGAGGAGCTGGAGACTGGGTGGCGCCCCCACCACCGCAACAAACTCAGGTAGCTGCAGTGCCTCTGGCTTCCGGTCATACTGCTGTGAATAGAGGACAAGGGGCTGCTGCTGTGAACAATATTGCAATTATCCACGCAAGAGCCGGGACATCCTCAAATAATCAGAATTTGGTGGAGTCTGAGTCTAAAGTTTTGCCGAGACCTTTACCTGTCGATATTGAGGATGCGTTGAACATGATGAATGACTAATGAGAAGATAGCATTTTGGAAATGGTAAATACCTGGAAAAAAAATAAGTCTTTTAAACTATTGTTGTTAATTAGTGGAATGTGAATAGGTAGGACATAAGATTTGCATCTTGCACACAAGTCTTTCATTAAATTAATTAGTAAGCTCAACGAATTTATTTTTAAATGAGGAGATAGTCAAAATGTCTTGTCATGTTAATGTTAGCTATTTATACAGTTTAAGACTTAATTTAAATCCATTGTTGAAACTATAATTAAGGATCAGCGCTTTCCTTGATGCCTCAACTAACAGTAGATCAATTGATTGATCAATTTGTATGTACAAAATAATGAGAGGAATTTCGTTGTTGAATAAAATCTTGCTGGTTTTTTATTTTAAAAAGTGTATAGTTCAATTTAATCAAGTGGTGGAAATGTCTCACAGTGCCCCAAAATTTCTGAACATTTCCATCGCATTCTACATGTCGCATGTAACCTCTGATCGTAAGTGCTATCTCACCTGGATTTTTTGTTTCCCAATCATCAAACATGCTTTACAAATTTTTACAGGTAGTTTTAGACTCGAAACATTTAAGAAGCCCTTATGAAGGGCTTATGAAGAACTTATCAAGAAACCTTATCAGAGCTTATCTTTATCAGACCTAGAGTACACTGTTTGTTAGTACAGTTGCTTGATCAGTCAATATCAATGAAAATCAGTGAAAATCAGTGAAATATTTTGTTATAATATGAGTATGCGGTGTACATAATGAGAGTACACATATTAACAAAATGATTACTGAATTACTGATTTTCTTTCTGCTTTTGGCGAAGGCGAGCTCTTATCTGGCTCCGTCACATATCGATACTGCAGGGATTCACCATTTTCATTTTCTTAATAACTTTTGATACAATTCAAACCATTTTCCTATTTATCTTGAGAACACTACTGCACAATGTGTGTACCCTTCAGATGACAAAGACAGTAAATTCTTCCGAATTAGAGATGAGATGAGAAAGAAAACAAACAAATGCCCTATTATTTTTAATTATGTTGTAAAAATAGTTTATTTCTTTAAAATACTGTTTGCTGAAACTATCAAAATTATCATTCTTAACTGTAGCCCGTTTTGCGACAAGTATTGAGAGATTTAAAAATTCTCATATCGCCATGTAAGTACACACGTTGTCATTGCTTATATATTTCCTCTTCTGCAGGACTTAACTTTGATTAGGTATGATTAGTTTACATAATGACTGTAATTATTTTTAATGTCTGGTCTTCTGGAGACTTGTTTAATTAAAACCGAGATCAATTGATTGGTTTCGTTCATTTTCTTGACCCTATCTATATCCTAAATTAGTACATTTTATGATTTAATCTGATGTACTTAAGCATACAAACCAAGCAATAGTAAATGAATCAAGTTCGATTTCAATTTTCATTAACGCTAAGAATAACTTTGTAAACTACCTCAAATTAAAAATATGGCACTAATAAGCTCTACACTTCTTAACCTACGTATCCTCCATGATGTCCTAAGATCCCATGACCATGACCATGGCCGCCGACTCCAAGGATTCCGGGATGCACACCGCCGTATCCATGACCGTGACTTTGGATCGGATGATGCCCGTGGGCATGCAAGTGATGGTGTCCGTGACCTAAGCAGGATTTAAGTGTCAAAGTTTACATTAAATTTTAGCTGTAGCAAATGTTACAGCATTCTATGTGTATAGCTTATTATCGTTTCTACCGTATCCATGTTGATGATGTGCCAAACCTGCTGCAAATTTGTGGTGTTGAAAAATTAATACATATTCATTACTACAATTAAATATACTTATCTTCAATTGAATTGTACTCAGAAAAACATACCGTGTCCATAACCATGAGATATTATTGGCTTGAATCCACTGTGTGCGTGTCCAAGATGATGATAACCACCTAGACAAATTAAGGGATTGTTTATTTTCACAACAATACATGCTAACTGCTACACTCATATTATTTGCAGAATGATATGGTAAAGTGGTGGAGCTGATATTCATCCACTCTTCTTACTATGAAGTCTATTAAACCCATGTCCGTGTCCATGTCCGTGTCCATGTGCGTGTCCAATCAATCCATGACTTGGAATATGATGTCCTGCATAAAAATTCAGATATATAATTACAGATATGGCACACACACACCAAAAATAACGACAATCAATAAAACACTCTGTGCACAAACCGTAGCCATGGGCCTTGTAAATACCAGGGTGATTACTATAAGGCGCTATTCCACCTAAAAAAGAAATTGATTCGTTGAATCTTTAAATTATCTAATCATTATCATCTTTTTGTTCAAAAATGCTAAAGTTTATAGCCTCTGAGACACGATTTTTGTTCGTATACTTTTGAATTATTAACTTATTGACCACAAGGTTTTTCTTTGCGTAGTTTTACCCAAGAGATTAAATATTTTTACTCACCAAATCCATGCTCATGATGTTTAATTGGTTCATGATATTGTCCGTGCGCTTGATGATGTCCATGAATTCCATTAAAACCATGTCCATGGTTCACAATAGGAACTCCATGCCCATGCTCGATAGGAACGCCGTGTCCTAACTCAATTCCATGACCATGTGGAGCATGCACATGTCCTCCGTTATATCCTCCCAGAGCTAGAGATTGGTGACCTCCTGTTTTTATTACCAGGACGCTTAACTTTCTTTCCTCCTTGTTTTCTTTTCACTTTAAAATTTCATGAACTTTAAAATCAAATACCATGATGATGTGGCGAGTCAGAGACTTTGTATCCACCAGTCACCACAACAGCTAAATCTCCTCCATCATGGTGTCCATGTCCATGATGTCCAGGAAAAGCATGAGCTCCATAAGGCCCATAGTTCGAACTTTCTGCTCCTTTCAGCAACTCATCTGCATTGTTTGACTGTACAGACGGAGTAGCTGCAGAACTGGCTGGTGCTGCTGGAGCGTTCATAAGTCCTCCAGGTTTTCCATATATGATATCTCCATTGCAGGCCATTCCCAGCCAGCCAATCCATATTATTGAAATCTATTCAATTAATTCTCACTGTTAGTATTTCAACTATAAACTTTATAAAAAACCATTCCCTGAAAAACTTTGCTTTGATTCTACAGTAATAATTATGACTTTTGCACAAAAATTATTTCGGCCTCCAATCGATTCTCCATGTGCATTCAATAGAATCACATCACCACAAAGAATATCCTGAAAATATGCATTAGACCCTACGAAATGCAGGTGCACAAACAAAGACTTACATATAACTTCCTCATTTTAATAGTAAGATTGGTGAAAAGTTTCCGGTAAGAGGCTTTGACAGCTAATAAATCTCCACAACACTGTCACTCATACAAACACACAAAAAGCGAACAAAGCACAACACAAAAATTTGCAATATGAAAAAGGCTCTTGAGGTGTTGATGATCCAACCATCGTCACAAAACTGATTTACTTTTAGTTATACCCTTCGCCTTATATATAATCTTCTTATTAGACGATGTATTTCAAAAAACACAATAAATACATAGATTTTAAAGGAAAAATGATAAAAACATTTATTACATGTTGAGTAAAGAAAAAAAGCTTAATTATTTTTACACTGCTGTGCTAGCACTAGCAGTAGACATGTAGCGAATGAGTACTTTTGATAAATGCATGATGATAATAATGTGTGATAAAACGGAGGGGGAATATGTGTATGGTCTACGCAATCAAAGGGTACATAATAAGTGCCATACGACCATACGCCAAACGCCACACACCCAGCCTAGCGCGCAGTGATTCACATGGCGTCCTCATGAACGCGCTTGTTCTTTTTTGTGTTTACACTGCGCTCTTTAAGTAGCCATGTGTCTTTGCAGCATTATCCTAATAAGGTTATATAGTGAGTAGGGAATAATGAACAACGTAACCAACGGTTGATTATAGTATCCTTATTGCAACTTAACATTTCTGTTTAGATTCAATTTAGTCATGTAGATTGGATATATGAAACTGTATTAACAAGTTAGCAACCTACGTCGTCCATCGCTCTTAATTTTTGCTGGTAGTAAATACAACTGACCAATAAACATTTGTTAAATTTTCTTATTTAACGCTAACAATGATTGCTGCTCTTTTTTCCTAAAAGGGGTATTAAATTTTGCAGTCTTATAGTTAGTTCATTTGAAAAAAAAAACCATTTCAAATCCAATACATTAATTCTCAAGCATATGAGGAGTCGAGTGACCTCTCGTATGTGAACTGTCTGCATTTTTCAGTAGATCAGTACATGGAGATCTTTTCATGTCCACACGTAATACGTGTTATGCGTATAGATTATAGATGCATGTAGGTACAAATTCAAGTAAGATGCATTATCTTTTTTTTTCTTATTATTACATACGACGTAAAACGCTAATAATAAGTTAATGTAATTTTAATAGGATATAATAAGCTCAAAGAATTAATAAAGTTTCAAAAATATGAGTTATTGATGTGAAGCTTCAATATTTAACATTTTTACAGAAAAAGATGAGCTAGTACAAAGAATAAAGGAATCTTCTGCAACTACACAAGCATGAATAATTAGTTTTGCGATTACGTATGTCGACTCCTCCTCACTGAGCAAAGCATACTATATATTTTTTTATTGCTTTTCCCTTTCTTTAAGTTTGTCTGCGTATATTATTGGTCTGCATTACATGTTACATTTTTCAGTTCACATAGTACACAGACGAAAAAGAAACTCAAATTTTATAAAAATTTGTTTTGAAAAAAACTTTCCTTCGACTGCTCGTTCATTTCGCTGCGAAAGGCTAAATATCTACATAATTTGCAGTTGAACCATTGATTGAACCATTACACAGCAAAGGTTGTTTTAGCAGAGAGCAGTAGAAAAGTTAAATAAGAGGTGAATGCGGTTTAAACGTAATTGTGGCGGAAACTGCTGGTATTTTTTAAATTGCAATTGAGATCTCTTGTTATGAGCAGGTTGATAACATTGTTTCATTTCCATTTTCTATCAGAAGAATCTCAAGTATTTATTGGTGATATGATGACCGTTCCTTGCGAGTGTCTTGGGTTGGTGGCTTGTGTAGTGGCGACTGACAACGCACCAATTTCCACTCAAACTAACCACTAATTTTGATAATAGTAAATGGTAATAGTAATGTAGGGAGTAAAATATTTTTTTAAATTTCGTTTTTACTTTGCATTCATTTACCTCTGATTGCATGCGTCATGTCAAACTATTGTCCAATGTTAAGCCTTAAAGATCAAAACTTAAGTTGTATTTGCTTTTAGTCCATAAAAAAGATGTTAATCAATGTAAATATTGCAATTCGTCGATCTCAATTAAAATCATTATCACTACCAATAATACATTCATTTAAAAATTTACCAAGTCGTTTGACTAATATGTAATACTTCAATAAAAAAAAGTTGGAATATTGAATTGGACGCAACATGCGTTCACATCGTAAAATAATGACTGCACAATAAAAAAACGTGATCCTCACATTTCACAGTTATATGTACCTACTGCATCAGTAGTAGTAAAGAATAATTTGCAATTTATCACAGAAAGAATTTCATATTTTTTATATTAATTTTTTGTCTACACGCACACGAGCTGATTTATGGGTTTTCCGATAGGATTCTTTTGTACATTCCCGTATCACATAATTAATGCTAATCGTAAACACACATGAGATAATCCTCAAATTGCGAGCTAGATTTCTAAGCAAGGTTTACGTCGTCCATTATACAATGCAATGTCGTCCGTCATGCGTAATGAGAAAACTGATCGCCAATACTATAGCCCAAACAAACAATACACTTTGAATTGTTCGAGTGCAAAATCGCCCCATAAACAGTTTTTTAGCTTTAAAAGATTCGACAACCAAAACGCTCATTTTTTACTTACCGGATATAACCACAGATTAAGTTAACTAATGATACAAAAACTGAATGCATGGCTTATTTTGCATCAGGAAGGAATTCGTTATCGTGATATGGAAGTAGCATTTGAGAGGAAAAACTAGAGCAAAAAGTGACCAAAATTTTAAAAATTAATAATAATTGGACAAAGAGATATATATGCTGCCTAAAACTAAACTGTCTTTCAAATATTATGTTGCATAACACGGTTTATTATTGCTACCATAAAATATTGTTTCACCTAGATCCTTCAAACATGTAAAAAAAGCTTCAATAATATACAGAGTTAATACAAATAGCACGCACAATGAAACACGCAGTCAGGTTTCAATTCGCAGTAAAAACATGAACATGACTAATATGACAAACTTGTCGTAAGTCTTGGCTACAGCACAAATTATGCTGTTTTAAGTACGAACAGGATAATCATTTTGTTGTTATTTAATTAACATTATATTATTTTTTGACATCCGCCCGACTTCTCCCAAAAACATAAATTGAAACATAAAAATGAAAAGTGCATCTCGAGAAGGCATCCCATTACTCAAATAACGTCTCCATTGCCTTTTCGTATGTTTATGCATATTATTAAAGCTATGAATACAAAACTGCATATTATTTACTTTCAAACAAAATTAACTTTTCTTTACATTAGCGTCTGCGTCAATGCAGAATTGCATATCGTAGTCCTAACAGATTAAATTGTTAGGACTGCCAACTGCGGATGGGGCATCCAGGTGCATCGACAAAGAGTAAAAGTAAAAAATTGTGAGACATATAAGTCAACAAAGGATGACAATAAAAGTGCTCAGGGCAGAAGTAGAGCATGAGGAATGACAGGGAAATGCTCATCAACCTAGAAATATTAAGTTAACTACCGAGACCGCACTTACTGAGGTTAGGTGATGTCATAGTCATAACTAAGCTGCCTACTCAAATGCGTGCTAATCAATGAACTATTTGTGGGCTCTCGTCATTGTCAATCTAGTTAGCCAAATGATTGTGCCCGCTCGTGGTGACTAAATGGTTCTGTTGAAATTGAAAGTGTACTGCATTACTAATTGCTAAACTACTCATTTACCTAGTGACTATGGCTAAATGACTATGTGGTGCTCAAGACGAGAATGACAGCCTGTTTGAAAATTATGTTCTTCAATGAATATCTGAAAGACATAAAACCATCTTTAATAGCTACATGAAATAATGAATAAAAAAAAGTAGAGATTTCTGATTATCAAATATCAGCAGACATACGGAAGATCCCACTTATGTAATTGACAAGTACACATTTATTTATGTTGTTTAATCATTTGCAAACTGCGATGAAATCAATGAGTGTTTACGCATCCTCTTTTTATGTGATTTGCGATTTTGTTCAATCATGGATGATTCGTTTTCCATCTAACAATCACTTGCAAAAACTTTTCCTTTCAAGTGTTTTGAGTTACATGTATCATTACCTAATTTATCGTGTAACGCCGGTTTTACGATAGGTTGCTACAACAGCCAATACATAAATAATACACAAGTCATGCTCACGCTAGGGGATATCAACAATTTGCATTGTATTTAGTTCACTAAATTAAACTCGACCGAGTCAGATAACAGCAAACAAGCCGTATATCCCATTTAGAAAAACTGATAGCATTGCAACTGCAACCCGCACAATTAAATATGCAGTTTATCTTCATACTTCTGAAAGTTCGTGTATCAATTTGGGATGCACTTTTGCTAATTATTGTTATGTCATCATATATCTGAAAGTAAAAGGCGTCATTTCATTTGTTCGTTAATGCATCATCATAACTTTTATCAATTTTACTACTCCTGTTAACAATACTACATCTCTCATCTTTTTATGTTTTGCATTTTATATCACAGCACTTCCTGCTGCTGTGGGAATTGGGTTAGTACTAGCAAATATAGTAGTTCTCCTAAAAATCAAAAAAATCATTTTGAGGTGTTTCACCGTCTGCAGCATTTTGATTTATGTAAAAAGCTTGGTTTTCCATTCCTTATGGACTTAACTATTTGAGGGTGCATAAATAACGTATGTATCCATGTTTTGAACCACTTTTCTCCATTTTTTTCACACTTGAGCTAATTATCCTTAAAATTACATATAATATGTTAACAAAATCAAGGATAGTAGTATTTTTGAATGCTTAATATCATAATCAAGGTTGGCAGGGCATACAAAACATGCTTAAACTAATTATCAATCAAACCTTTAGTAAGTTTGACACAAACGCAAGTACCAATAAAACAGTTAAAAAATGGCTTGTTTAAGGTTCGCTTTGAGTAGCTACATAATCCAGGAAATAGTAGCCTGTAAACTCATAATGCTAACAATAAATGCACTGATAAAAAATTTACAAATGTTCCTTTATGAGGGTCGGGTGTAAGGGCTCTAAATTAAGTTTAATGACATTTTAAACAATTTAATTATTGTCGATTTAGAGTTCGATATAATTGCATGTAAAATTTAAATTGAATTTGCTTAAGGTAAATTACATTATGTTTTACCTTGCCAACTAAATACGAGTGGACAAGTCTGTAAAAATGAAGGAAATTAAAACGGTTGACTTAACCTTCGAATGGGGTTTTATTTTACACCTAAGTAGGTACGCTAAATATCAAAGGTACTTCGGCTTAACAAGGAACAACCATATTTGTACATTTGTACCCTGAATTGACATGAGTATAAATTTCCTTATGCAAACAAACGAGACAAAATAATCCGGAAGTGCGAACCAATCTTTCAATTTTTTGCCATCGAAAAAAATTTGTAGTTTTCTGGGTTCGTGTAGCTCTGCTTCCTGTGCAAAACAAGGCAAAAAAGCTTAGTATTTCAAGTGTATAAGTATTTTATAATCGCTACACTTATCGTTGACCTATGCTGATTATTTTTATAAACTTAAATAAGATATATCTTCCCCAAATCACCCAATTTATATCTTTACTATTGATACAAACATTTAGACTCACAGGTTATGTATTTTAATAGAGTAAATAAATTCCTTATAGCCCTTGCAAAAACTTCATAAAAGCTCATAAGCTTAATAATGTAAACTTTACTTTGCTAACTTATTGTGAGTTAAAACCCAATACTGTATTATGGATGCGATATTTCAATTTATGATATTATTGATAAAGGGGTAATAATAATAATAATGAAAATGATATTAATAATAAGATATTATTAGTACATACATACTGCCTTGCCCCTCAACAATACATTGAACTAGTATAGTGGCTATTGGGTAATACATAATAATATTACTAATCTTTGAATTGAAGGTTTAGGCTACACACAAACTCCCTCAGCAAATATACACAACCAAAGGAAAGTGATATGATCACTTGATAAGATAATTAATAACTACTATTTCTGCGTAACGATATATACGAATACTATAACCCTTTATACTGAAAGCGAAACTTTTTTTCTCATTTTTGCGAAGCACGCCTGTTTTGTAATACACAATATATGAATTTTATTGACTGATTAACATTGTGGGTAAATATGCTTAACCATTGCAATGGCACTGCAACATTAATGTAATCATAATGCATGTAATGTAAGTTGTTAAATACTCTGCAGATTAATTGAGATTAAGAAGACAATAAACGTATTAACGACTTTAATATGATAATAAATTTTCATTAATAGAATTTCCAAGTGCGGTAATTCAGAAATTGCTGCTTTTAAATCAGAAAAATGGATCTTTAATTAGGTAATAGATGGTCTTTTCACAGATGAACTGGTGATGAGAGAGAACACGTTAACATATAATCTAGCAGGTACACTATAACTACTCGTCTGGCAGACCTCATTTTCAAAATTGGCAGACGCGCATCTTCTTCTTTTACGCGTAACGTTGACCGATTACTGGTCATTTACCTTTATCGGATTTACTAAATGAATGATGTCTGGAAAATCCTACTCTACCGGAGCTTCTAATTACTTTCCAAACAAACAAGCTACACCAAGTAAAAAAATTACTACCGGCAAACTTTCCTTTTGCGCACTCATGAAAATAGCATAAAAATATCAAAACATTGCTTTATTCATTAATTACGGCACTAATTTTTATAAATTACCAAATAATTGCTCAACATTGACTTGCAGATTGATATATTGATTTAAAGGTTAAAGTAAAGCATACTATACATTCAAACAAAGCTAGCTGTAAAAGCTGTGTAACATCATCTCTGCTTATATTGGACAGCTCATCATATTCGTGTATTTAAAAGTGGTTATCAATAATCAATGTACCAAGTAAGGTTATCTTCCCTGTAAAGCCGGAGTAGAAAATATGACACTTTTTTGACAGATGGAGAAAATGCTCATATATCTGCATCTTGCAATGAGATCATAAGATGAGGCTTTGTTCATCAAACAATCTACGAGCAAATAGTTTTATAACCTGGCCTATTCCCTTGCCCGTAGTAACAAGCAGCACATTTTTTCACTCTCGTACACAGCAAATCTCATATAGGACAATGGCGGGTGGGTTTTCAGTTCAAACCCGCAATAGTTACTCAATTATTGATGTAACAAGTTGCTTCCGAACACAATGTCGCTTGTATTTTTAACATTTTTTAAATACTATACTTCTTGCAACTTGGGACGCAGTAAAATCATGATCATCAGCAACAGATAAACTTCTTGTTTCCAAGTTGAATAGGCCTCATTTTGAACATGCAACATGTAGGAATCTCTAAAGTAAATCAGATCACATTTAGTGCCTTCTTTAGTGCCTAAAATCTTGTTGTCATTAAGTTTGCTATTCATTTTAATAAAGTAAAGTGGAGTGGATAACTAAAATCGAAGCAATTATCCAAAAATGGGTACTCTAATCGGTTTTAAGCGAAGAAAACTGGCATGTTTTCCATATATCCATGCATTATAATTTAAAGTTGGAAGTAGACATGATAAGGATAGCTAACAATTGTGATTAATTGTGTAGTTGACTTTATATGACAATCACAAGCTCCTTTAATGGGATTCAATAAATGACAATCGCTTTTAAAACTTGAAAAAAAGGGTTGGAAGTGCACTTGTAATCCTAATGAGCACCCTCATTGCACTGTTGTTGCTAAGCTACGGCTTAAGATTTAAGTATAAGTAGTTTAATTTGGTGGAAGTTGGAAGTGGAACAACACAATCATGGAGCGATACGAAGTTTCACATCTTATTGGGGAGGGCTCCTTTGGGAAGGTGTTTGTTGGTCGTCAAAAGGCGACCAATCGGATGGTAGCTTTGAAACAAATCAGTAAAGTGAGTTGGTTGTTGGTATACATTTTGATAGTTAATTCTTTAATGTCAATGTTCATTTTATGTTTATTTGTACAAATGCTAGCAAATGCTTGTTTTAATGTTTTAGGGTGGTCGTCTAGAACGGGAAATCAAGAGTCTTCAGCATGAATGTGACATTCAACAAAATCTTCATCATCCGAATATCATACAAATGTTGGATTCGTATGAGACTGACGATGCTGTAAGGCCATAACAATAACGTTATACATTAATTATAAATTATACGGTAGCTTTAATTTTGATTTATTTCTGAATCTCCTATTTTACTTTACAGATTGTGGTGGTCACTGAACTTGCACATGGAGACCTTCAAAAGGTTCAGCTAGAGCGAAAAAATCAGGGTCTCCCCGGCCTTAACGTCCAAAACATAGCATGTGGCCTTGTGTCAGCTCTTTATTTTCTTCATTCACACCGAATCCTTCACCGTGATATTAAACCGCAGAATATTTTAATTGGGATGGATGGAAATGCAAAATTATGTGATTTTGGATTTGCTAAAACAATGGGATTAAATACCTACATGCTTACGTCAATCAAAGGGACGCCATTGTATATGGCTCCTGAAATTGTCCAGGAGAAACCTTATGATCATAATGCCGATTTGTGGTACGTACACCCACGTTATCAATAATTATTTAAATTAAAGCGCTCATTTTGTCTTTGAAGATCTCTCAACTTCCCCATTGTGTTCTAAAATTAACACAAACACATTTCCCAATCTTTTTTTCTTAGGTCACTAGGATGTATTTTGTATGAACTTTTTGTTGGAAAGCCACCATTTTACACGGCGTCGCTAATCGAGCTAGTCTGGAAGATAAAGAAGGACGAAGTATATTGGGATCCTCGAATAACTGGCGAATGTCTCTCTTTTCTGCGGGTACTACCAACATTTTAAATACCGCCACACTGCAACTTTTAAATGACATCACCCTTTAGTAAATATTTATAATTTTTATTTTAGGGCTTGCTAGAGAAAGACCCAAAGAAGAGACTGACTTGGCCAGATCTTTTGACGCATCCATATGTGTATGGAAAGCTGGTTATAGATAAGTCAGTGGATGAAAAGGCATTAACTAAAGCCCTTAGCCCTTCTCAAGAATTAGCTAAAGAGTCGGAACGACTGACCTTACAGAGAAGGCTTGAAGGTTATTCCAAGTAAGTTGTATAGCAATAACGACGGTTTTCATGTACATTTGGTTCAGTTTGACCATAGTTATAATTACACGATTTATTGTACACAGGTTAATGGCCAAGACTGCAAAAAAATATGAAGAGGCGCAACAAAAGCTGAAACGTTGCAGCGCGGAAGGAAGGGTTGGAATTCAAACAGCTTTGCCAAGCACAAACGGAGTACAAATTAGACCAACGGCCTCTAATCATCCATTGAAACCTCATGGCCGGAATCATAACATGGCTGGAGTGCCGTTACAAGATCCGCTCAAAGTTTCACCGACATCCAATCCAAAGGACTTAAAGGTAATGTTTCAAAATTTGAAACTACAAGATGGGGAAAGAAGTTCTACTCCAGCTGGAAAAAGGATGTTAAATGCTGCATTGCCAATTGAAGACGATGGCAACACTGCCTCATCTTGTGAAACTATGACGTCTAGTTCTGATAGCGACAGTGATGATGGAGATGAGGATACACGAAAATTCATCCATGATGGCGTTAATGTACATATTACGAAAAAAGACTCTTCTTCCACTGAAACATGCATCGACAAATTCAACTGTAAAAGCTCTCAGCAAGC
>JAQIXW010000310.1:0-35013 GCA_034700685.1 Willowsia buskii
GCCAATTTTCTGCAACACAGAGGGCGGAGCGCCGAGATATTTGGCATGCTGAAGTTTTTCACTAATGCCTATCGATAACACACCAAAATTTGAAAATCTGAAGATATGATGTACAGGGGGGGTCCCGGCTCCAAAATGTTACTCATAGTTTTGTTTATGTAATCTTCAATTGGATTTTTCGTAAAATTCGTATTTCGTGTATTGTTAAATATATCCCTGTAGGAAACACGTGTGAACATTTGAAGTCTATGTTTTAGCTCTGTGAATTTTTCAGATAACAGAAAACACCGTTTACTCAGTTTAGCTAAAAGCACCTACTACATACTACAAAGGATCTCCATTTTCTGAAGGATACAAGCTTATATGAAAACCTTCACATTCCGTCTTAATCATTTATTCTAACAAATTAGCGCATGAATAATTTATTTTCAAAGGATTTTACAGGAAAGAACTTTAGAAGCATTTTGACGTACAACTTATTTAGAGGCACTTTAAACTTTTTCACAAACTCGAATTTAATAAACGCGTAAAAATAAATCTTGAGTGATTGAAAGAAGAGACTCAAATATAGGAAATGAGGAGAATAGTAATAGTGACAAATTTTGAAACACAAAAGCATATAATATTTTGGCCATTTAATATTAGTAAACGTTTTCATTTGTTGGTTTCATATTTTATGGACATGACATTATAAAGATTGCATATAACGACATAAAAAGGCAGTTTTACAAATAAATTCATCTCTAAATTGAGATTTATTTCTCCCAATAGTTTACACAGGTGTTAATGTAGACAGAAATGAGAACGCCGATGAAAATTTACTTATGCTGTGGGCTGGTGCACAGATAACATGAATTTTTCACGCTATTCTGAACATTTATAGAGTTTTTATGCAGCATGGAAAAATTACACCGCTTTACATCAATTACAATCTTATGCTTTGGAAAACACCCAACTAAAAAGAAATTGAGCATAGGTTCTGATGATGATGAACAGATGGATGTGGAATTCAAAGAATTAATGTCATTTTACGAAATTCATGTCATCCAGTTACCTGGTAACCTTACCTCGTACATTTTATAGTAAAACATTACAGTACACCCAATTTTCTCCATATCCCACTCATATCGCAAGCTTTTGAATGTGTCTCATGTCCCCGTTGTTAAGGTTTTTATGTTTGTATTTAATTAATTTCTTATTTTTGCTAGCTACCGAGCACTCCACAAGTTCACCGGATTATCGCCAAATATATAAGTTTCTCAAGCTTTGAAAATCATTCTTTTCATTTGGCTTTTTGGCGTCGCAATCACTTTTCTATTGACAATTGTACGCATTCTTAAATATTAAATTCCCGACGATTTCAGGGGCATCAGTAACAACTTCCTTCCATTCTGTCATGAAACTTGGAGCATAAAATCTTACGAAAAAAATCTACTTTCTCTTGATCCACTTTATTGCCTGTTTCTTATTGCCCTCGGGTCTGATTGTCCTCTGCAACGTTGTTATTCATCAACCACACTGTGTAAATAGGATGACCAAAATGCACATAAGAAGAAAACTCCGACCGGGGAAATTGTTGACTAGCTTAACTTTCGTCTACGCTATTTTCCGGTTGCCTGGGGGGAAAGAAGTTTATCTTTATGTTGATACCAATAGCTCAACTTTTTGGCTCATGTAACAGTTGCGTGAATCCGATACTCTATGCATTGCTTAACCAAAAGTTCTGGGAATCCATTAAGTCAATATTTGTGTGTCCTTGGTTTGGCCATATTGCATCGCCCACTGTATCTGTTGCGTCTTGAGGGAATAGTTCGATGGTGTCTGTTGTCATATCAAGAGTGCGGCTTAGAGATACACGTGTGTAAGTGTAAATATAACAGCAGGAAATTGGTTTAGGAAAAAAGCCACTTAGAAGGCTAGTGCAAGATTACATGAAGGGGTTGAATTTTGTTAAAGTAGCATAAAGCATACCTGAACTATTATACTGAGAAAAGGTTCCAGAACAATCTTTTACAGCCGCCTCAAGTGCATTGTGGGGCTTTCTGCGAATCTGGAAGTACACGTGGTAACATATTGACGAAAAATAACTTTCTGCAAGTGCAACAAACTTTTTTGTTATATATCTAACACATTTTTTGGTTTAGTTTTTCATTTTAGGCTGCACGCAGTCAAGAATATATTGTAAAATAAGTTATTTGTGCGTAGTATTATAAGTAGTTGAAAGTTGTCAGGTAAATCTACTAAAACTGAGAATTCCAGTTTGATGGAGACCTTAACGAGAGCTTCTTCAATATTTCGAGATTGAAAATTTAAAATGTTTAAATTTAATTAAAAAATTGCTACATATCATCTATGAAAACAATGTGGAGTAGATACTATTTAACTAGATTGCAAATATTAAAATTTAACAGGTTATTTAGCAGTTATTTACACGAAATTTCATTTCAGATTGTTGCAAAACTTGTTGGTTAAACACACAAGTCGACTCGGTGAATGAAATGTGCATAAAAAGGGGAATGAAAGATTTCAGAGTGATAATCTATACGAGAAGGTCTCGTGCAGACTCAATTACAAAAACAAACATTTAAAATTAAATTAATTTTGCAAAAATTATTTTGATGGGTTAAAGTATAACATAATTTAAGTTTAAATTTATGCAAATTTTTATAAAAAAAATGTTTTTGGACACATTATAAATGGTAACCATTACATGTTTAACTTGCCGCTTCGGCATTTGATTTCAATTTTTTAACGGCTAATACGGCTTTAATAATTTTATTGTAAGTTTTTGTTTAAGGAACAATGTGCAAAATACATAGCAACTTTGTAATATCATAATAATTAAATAATATTTATTTTACATATGTATATGCAACATGAAATGAAGATTAAGTATGATATATGCTTTTTTAACTTTCATGAAGAAACAAACATATAGAATAAAATATACCTTCGACTTTAAACAATGACGTAGCATGAAACTGGATATTTGGTGCACCTGTAATCTTTAAGGATTACAAAATAAAAGGTGAAGTTGTTAAAACAATAATAGAAAATCATAAGCCAATTTGTTTCATCCGATCTACCTACAGTAATCTATTACGTTTAAATGAACTTATACATATATATAAACTGAGCGAGAATATTTGTGAATTTAATAGCCAAGTAATATAAATTTGCAAGAAAAATTGTTATCCTTTGTTTACCGAAGCATTTCACCATGCCATAATAAATGATAAACATTTAAGTAGAATGCATTGCTCTATAAAATTTGCGTTCTTAAATTGCTCTGTACAATTCTTCGTAACCTTCTCGAATAAATTTAAAACATATTTTTTTTATTTCAGCATCCGAAACACTATCAAGCATTCCTCGCTCTTGTTAAATGTTGAATTATATGTTATAATTTATTATAAACGCAATATAATTAATTTTATTACATAAATGCATTATATGTCGGCATTACATTTAGTTATAAGAGGTAATTTTAAGTTTATGAAATAATGAAATATGAAACCCATCTTTAAATCATACTGAGCGTAACACCGTCTACATTTCACGTAGCGTGCAAACTTTGAAAGCTTTATAATTTATAATTTGCATTACATATCACAAAACTTAAACTGAGTATACATATTTATGAATATGTATACATATCTCTCCTATATCTCTTTCACATGAACTTTTCAAACCAGTAATTCTACCCTAATACCACATATACCTACAATTGGAAAATTCCCATATGTTTTCTTATAATTTATTCGAACCGCTACTAGCCATTGCTTTATATGCTTGTCACTAACGGTTGTTATTTGAGCTTCAGTCTGTCTCATTTCACTTTTTATGTAACCAGTATATATTACGGCAGCATAAAGGTGTTATATTTCCGGTTGAGAAAACACTGAAACAGTCAAATTTATAATCCTTTTGAAAGGCGTATGTTGCACTTGTATCCTCATTAATAAATTATGATGACAACTCCTTTTCCAAGCGTTCTTTTCTACTTTTATCATTCCACATCCACAGTGTGAGCCCACACACATGTAGACACGCTGAACAGTCGATATTTTTCTTACGCTTAAAGCTAGTGCATGCACTCCCGATCACTTTGATTTAAGCTATCAAAGGAACCAGTCATCCACCCAGTGCAGTCCTCTTTCTGAGCTGGAGTGAAGCACAAGTCTTGCTGCTTCTTACTCGAAAAATTTTCTGCGGAGCAAACCAACTCAATTTTTCTTTCATCATGTCATTTCATGACTGCCGATGAGCCAAAAATATTTTTTAAATAGCATTGGTAATTGACATGAATGTAATACATATGTAGTGCTAATGAGAAACTCGAAGTTTCAGATGTTTTGTAAAGATTTCAAATCCACATACTTACCAAATGTTTGCAGGCAACCTGATAATCAAATGGAAGGCTGCAGGGCAAGTGTACTGACTTGCATTAATTATTTGCTTCCTCTATGAAAGAAATACGCAATTTTTTGTATAAATGATATTAGGTTTAGTTTGGCTAAACATATGGCTTTGAGCAATTGGAGACCATGTGTACTTTCCAGTGTTTTTTACTTTTTTTAATAGTGCAATGTTTGTTGAGCGTTAGAGCAATTTGAACATTTAACATATAAATAGCTTCTAAGTCGAAATGGAAAAGTTTATATATTCTTCTAAAATTTATAAAATCTATTAAAAATACATTAAAGTTATAATTTGGTAAATGATTGTACATATTTACAGTTATTGAGTCATGTTGTCTACTTTAGTATACGTACTATAAACACATTATGTTTTTACATAAAATTTGCCTACATTTTGCATAAAATTTTGTCAAAAATCTAATAAAAAAGTTTACTTTGTTAAAACTGTTTTTACTGATTTAGAGAAAATTAAATTATGATCAGAACCATTTTAACCCGCATATATTGTGTATTATTCTATAAGAATGGTTCTCAATAGACTAGGTTCTTGCAAGAATCATGACATAATAGGCATCCAAATGCACCCCAAATAATATCCATACTTTAGCGACATAATTAAACAGGTGGCATGCTAAGTTTATATCTGGCTTCCTGAATTTTAATATATTTAAATAGAGTTTCCTTAAGACGAAGTTTGTACATAGCACATTTCAAACCAGCATCTCACACCCAATTTCTCGAAGCTACTTAATGTTAAGATGCTTTGTAAAACATAACAATCTGATTCACCTTGACAATTCACAGAATTCCTTAAATGCTTTTATCAAACACAAAATGATCCTCCTACTATAGGCAGTCATTCATTCCTCAAATGTCATTCTTCAAATTTATTTCACCCACGCGATCAATTAAGGATATCCCGTGCCGCTGACTTCACTACAATATTTTGTCTGACTTTCAATTGATTTGATTGAGTTCTCTGGAACGAACGTAAGCTAACCTATTTTTGTTCCATTTGTAAGCTTACTTTTGGGTTTACACTCTGACATTTTAGCTTCACTTATAGCAACATTTTGTTCCCTCTGTCAATTCATTTTTCTCCAGTGAATAGAAAAAAGTGAAAAGTCATTCCAATTTTGTATACTTCCTGGAATTCAACCTAGCAGAAAGGGAAATATTCACACAATTAAATTTATACGGCTTTTACATTTGCACAAACATTATTTCAAACTAAATATATGACGTAGATGGTTTTCCCATTTTTACTACGAAATGTTATTACGTGTTTTTAAAATGTTTAATGTTTTTGTAATGTTTAGATTTATTCAAAAAATACATCGATACCCTTTACTCTGAATACTAACTCATCGAATGAAAATCCTGGTAAATGTTTTTGAAAACTTTACAGTAATGGTTTCGTATTAAATATTTTTATAAAGTATGTGTGCCTATTCTTGGTTTTGTACGCAGAGGTTATTTTGAAAGTATGTGTTCCGACGTACAACGATCGTGTAGAGAATGCATGCGTCATACCTTAAATTAGAGTGAGATGATATATTTCGTCGTTTTCGAATGCAATGAAAAATACTTCTCAAGCAGCATAATAATACAAATAATTTTGGTTCTTTTTATAAACTTTCTTACATAAAATTATTTTGAACGACATATTCACAAAATAAAATAACTATTGTGTAACGCTGTATAAAAATGTGTAGGGCTGTAACAAATAAACATTTCGAGATGGAATGACAAAGGCAAGATCTTGATGCTTGTAAATATTTCTTAAAATACCTGTAATGGGACAACCCCAGAAGGAAAAGATGTAGCAATACCAAAAATAAGTACATTCTTCCAATTCCCACATGCTTTTATAACTTATATTGGTCAATATATCATATATTCGCTTCATTTTTCATAATCATTGTATTCAGAATCTCTAAAGCTACCGTACTTTTACTTGAAGTATCAAAATATACTTTAAATTATTAGTTTCCAGGTAGGTATACTTATCGATATCATATTATAACGAGCAATTTAATTTGAAATATTATAATATGTTTTCTAAATGATATCCGTTTAACAGAGCGTAAGGTTTCAGGTGGATCTTTTATGTCCATGAAAACTTTAAAGATAATATTTTTAGATTTAGACTATCGCAACACATAATACCCAGACCTTGACAATATTACTACCTGCCTCGTTTAATGTTTACTAAATACTTGGTAAAATTTCATGTCTATTAGGAGGAATTGCGCAGCAGAAATTTTATCAGTAAATATAATGCATGATTTGCTTTCCCTTCCTTTTAAACTTTTTCCAGAAAGGAAGCCACTTCAAAATGCACTTCACGACACGAATAATCATAGATCAAGTAGGCAATTAGAGGAGTATTTTCAATACTTCCAGAAGATTTCTAGATTTGAGAAAAACACTTGTGATAATGTTCGCATGTTTGATGTTACTGAATACGCCTGTTTATTACACATGCATACTCCGATTCAACTATGAATTTTATCACCACCTTATTTTAACCTTTCACATTTCTATTTGAAACCCATAACACACGGCAGAATAGAAGAAATCAGGAAAACTACAAACAACTGTTAGCAGTGAAGTCACATTGTAATTCTTTCAAACCCTCTGAAATTACCATTCAAGAATTTTCTATTAACTTTGATACCTCTCTTCAGCCGTTTCTTTCAAAATTGAGTATGTTTTCTACAAAAGATCTAAACAGGTCTCTGTATAGACACTCAAGTGAATGATCAATTTACTTGTTCTCCAAGAAGTCTTCCTAGTGTGCGAATATTTACTTGATTTATTATAATTATATGTCCAATATATTTTTTTCATTCCGTGTTTTAAATTTCCACCTGGTATGCTGTTACGCGTAACATACACGAATACACGAATTGCATATGAATATATAATATAGACTAGTATATAGAAGTACTTACGACTCGTTCATCTTTTAATTTTTTTAAGTGAAAATATGAAATCCTTTACAATCTTTCGTCCACATTTGCAAAACGCAAAAGTGTACGCCATTCGTTGATTTCGGAAGAAATTTCTTTCGGTTATAATATTCATTACACTTTCGTTTTCCATCATGATATTCAGACAAGTATTATCGCACCTCCATGCTTAAGAAGTACTTGCAAAGCTTGAATGCATATACGGCTAGTGAAAAACACATTGTTAATGTGCAGTCTACTTTCCAATTTTGACTAAAGGATATATAATAGTCATGATGATAATAAGTATTGAAAGTATATACTCTTCTTCACAATTCTTATATGACATGAGACTATACAAATGCAAATTATTTCAACTTCGCCGATTATTTTGATGAAACCCCGCCAGACAGAAAGAAATGTATGATCACTATTCCGATTTTTTCCAGTTGGATTACTCCATACGCTTTGCTAACCGCCTTGTTCTCTTGCACGTTTGGTTGACAAGTTTCCAACTTACAGTGAGTTGCCTACACATGTCTGTTCTCGTTTTTAATAATCTTCTAATACCCCAGAAAATGCTTTATGGAAGTACACATCGGAGAAATATGTGACATTCCATAACATTCTGTTCTCAAGAAGAGAGGTGAAGAAATGCTCATTAAACTTTCTTTCAACTGATTTTCTAAAGTTTCCTTGAATAAATATATACTCGCCTTAAGTTTACTTTACAAAATTAAATATTGGTTTCACATCTTGTAATATTTTTAAAACTAAGCCTTTTCATGACCACCAATTTATCCTTTATAAATTATAAAATTGTCAACCAGAGATAATCAACTCAATAAATTGAATTCATTCAATTCCAGAAATTTATATTGTGCAGTATATTTATAAGTTGGGCACGGATTCTTATGACATTTCATATTTTTATATTAAAAGCTGGAGCTCAGAGCTTCTGGATGTGGACGAATCACATCAAGAGGACTCGATTGAGCCATAGTAAAATGTAATATTTTGTCATATTTTTGCCTGTCTTGCAGGCTTGTCTAATCACCCCAATTTTGTCAAGTGATTAGTGATTGGGATTAAATGAAGGTTCTGTTTTAAAAAGTGATTGGTGATTAGTGATTAATATCAATCCCAATCACTGGTGATTAGGTGATTAAATGTTAAACGAAAATGCAAGTGGGATTAGGATTAGTGATTAAGTTTATATATTGATGATTTACTTTGGCAATGTAATGTAGGAACAAACAAATGCAATGTATTAACAATATATCACAGTGACTACTATACTTACTACCAAGATAGGTTATCAATGATACTAAAGATCCCTAATTCCACAATCGCATATACCAACTTTGGTATTAGGTACCCATATAGAAGCATTAAAAAAGTCGTACTCATACAGAAATCATGTATGTCTGTCTGTTAATTCGTTAAAAATAATAGCGTGTATTATATGTGTTGCAAATCATTCATGAAAACTAGTTATTACAAAAAGTGCTTCATATTTCTCATAAATGATTTTTAATATATGTAATGATCAGATGTAATTTCTGAAAAATTTTGGTAGTCTAGCGCTAACGCTAACTTACCTCGCTTACATACCAACCATACCATAGTGATTAAGTAGTGACTAAGTAGTGATTAAGGGTTGCTGGTTTCGGGATTAGTGATTGTGATTAAATGTGAAAAATCTGAAGTGGGATTGGTGATTAAGTGATTAAATTAATCACCAATCCCGGATTAAGGATTGGTGATTCTAATCCGTGATTAGACAAGCCTGCCAACAAGTAACGTTTAAAATGTGCGTTGGCAAGCATCTTGTCATTTTTAAGACTAGAATTAACAGCAAACTATTTTCTTCGCACAGGTTAGTAGTTCTGAAATTAAAAATAATTGATCTCAATATGCTTCATCCCATTATCAAAAAAAGTTACACTTTATTACGTGTGTGGTCCACAAATTGAATTTGAGTGAACGAAGGAACACACTTATTTTAATTAAATATCAATAATATTTGGCATAAGATCATTCAAGTCATAAGCGAATTCGAGTCATTGTTATAAATAAAACTCAATTCATATGAATAAAATATTGTTGCGTGAGCATCCAGTGCAAGGTGGAATTAGTGCAGCTTTTTCTTTCAGATGATGATGACTAATGATTATGATAATAAAAGCTTTCCAGCTATTTAAAGTACCTTTCGTTTGTTAAGAAGTCACAGTCACACAAGAACAATTCGTTCAAAAGAGGTTCACCTACTATAATATGTATTATATAATAATAATAATAAGTCGTCCGGTTAGTACCTCCTTCATCTCTTTGTAGGTCACTCTCAAGCTAAGACATCTCATTACTTTAATGGATAAACAAAAAAAAAGCACAATAATTTTTTAAAGTATGTACTTTGCTCTGTAAAGTTTAAGCGTACAGTGAAACTAATAGATACCAACAAAATAGCAGACATTGAAATTTATTGTTTTCGTGAATTTGGATTCCACAGCAGTTACCTATTAAAATGAGTTATATTCGCTGAGGCCGAGTTAAAACTTGGTGACTGGTGATGTGATAATGACAACGACAACCTTCGCTATGCTTACCAACTAGACAACTCAATTTTATTCAACTTTCACTTTGTTTTACGCAATTTGCGTCTTATTTAATGATGACATTATAGAAAATACATTTATTCGTTTGGTCCATATAACTATAACATGATATACTTAAAACTTTCACTAAACAACTCCATAAAGAATTTATGTTTCTTTTTCTACACGGGATTAATGGCTGACGACGCGAGAAAGCAGCTTTCTCTTCCACATCCGAATGGTTGATCACATCCAAATCATTGCGATCGTACTCCACTCATCAAACGAACAGCATAAAATAGTTTGACAATACGGAAAAGTTTTTGCTTTATGAACTAAACCATTTCCACAGAAAAGTGTGTATTTCCTTTCCCTCTCGATTCCAATAATGCAGAATATTCCTACATCGCGTAAGTACTTCTTCGGTGAGTTGTTTTAACTCTGGTTGTTGCTGCAATGATCCCAAGTTTGATAACATGTTATCCTTCCATTCGTCCCCTTAATCTAAGATGAAAAGTGAACTTATTTATTTAACTTGTTACTTGATGAGAGAGTATACTACACAGTAGATCTTATAGTTACCTAAACGAAGATCATAATCGTTGCGATCTTCCAAATGGAGGAAATCATTAGGATACCATATTACCAACACAGCAAGTTTTCCGATGTAGTAAAACTTTAATAAGGCCACATATAGAAACATTATCCCTCCAGTTTCAGGGATATCATATCGAAAAAGAAATTACCTCGTCAGATGATGGCAGTTGTAACATTGTACAATTTACAAGTCATAATGAAATGTAAACGGTAGAAATCGGGTGAGTGCAGAGAAGCCCACTCACGTGCACTCATAATATTATGCTGCATATTCGAATCGATTTTCACTCTTTCTCTTAAAACACATGGGGAAAATCGCAACATTTCATATTTGACGATGTGATTAAGAGTAAAAGCATGCTACAGATATATCTTGATAGTATCTCTGCTGGTAATGTATTTCGTGTAGGATGGATTTTCCATTATATGTGATGATTATGATATATGATGCGACAATTTGATGTCGATTATGGTTGGTCATTAAATTTTGCACTGTAGCAAGTGTTGACTACACAGAGAAAGAAACATACACACGCATAGACACATTTCCTCCAGAAGAAAGGCTTTCCTGATAGTAATAATATAGCTAATGATGATAAAGTCATGGAGAAAAGTGGTAATGATGGACAAAAACGTGGTAAAAGTTTCAGGTTACTGAAAGCAATGGATGAACAGCAACGTGAACTGATTATTTCGGGTATGTTAAGAAGTTACAAATTAGGAAAGTTGTGTTGAATGCAATGTTGACGGCTCCTGGCTCCTACCCAGTTAATGATTTTGCTACTTTTTGTACCACAGCGTAATTGACAATTGTTAATGATGTACAATGGGACTGGATAGACTGATGATGGCATCTGGTTTTAGGATATCTACGCAACTTAGCAATAAAAATATTTAGTTGCTCATAGCTAAGTATAATTAAAATTTCTCCATTCTGGTACAGATGGATAGGCATACTCGTAAAACTAAATAAACATTGCTTTCAAAATTAATTCATAGCACTTCTAAACACTGAGTGCTGGATGAGTTGATCTGAAAATAATACCAAGTAAGATCTCCGTTAGCTTCAAGCTCAATGCATTGTTGTCGACAAAGTCCACATGAGACCATACTATAAATCCGATTAGAAGATGTTACGTGTTTTCTATTGCCCACGGGAATTTTCTATTTTCCAGGTTTTATCTGCCTGTTTCCACTAAAGATTTTCAAAGCGTCAATATATTACTCGATCTTGTTTTCACTCTTGTTGCTTGGACGATTTGGAATGAAATTGGAGAAAGTACGTGACAAAGAAATAGGGACTGGTTAGAGAAATACAAGGAAGTTTTTCTTTACTAAATAAATGCTTTCTTCGGCGATTTTGAACCTACGCAATTATAAGAAAAAGTAAATACGATTGAAAAGTTATAGTAATTTTGTTATGCGGGGAATGTTGATTCTCAAAAGAGCCGAAATCCACATGATCTGGCGAATTTCATGGTGTATTTTAGTAGTATTAATATTATTATTATTGCGATATGTACATGCTCGCCAATGGCGTTCTGATAAATTATATTAATTTGCAAAATGTTTTAGTACTACACTTCTTACTTTGTTTGCTTTGCTTGAAACAGTTATGTTTTTTGTTTAGTTTATATATAGTTAACTCTTACAAGGCATTTTCTTGTTTACATATGCTTAGGGGCATTATGCGTCTTTGTTTGTCAAATGCGTAAAAGGAGAAGCAGCATAATATATTTTTATTATACATAATGAGCATGGTAAAAGGCTGGTCCGGATAAAATATTGGATGAACTTACCAAATCCGAGATCGTTTCCGTAAGACGAGCTATCAATTCAGAAGCATCTGAGAGTAAAGTAAAGTATAGAAGGCGTTGTCTTACTTTTTATCATTTCAACTTTCCGTGGCCAAATCATTTTCTACTTGGGCAGGTATGGATTATGATTATGTGGGTTTGGCACAATGTAAATGATATTTCCTTTCTTCGGTTTTTTTTTGCACTTTCCTTTTGGCTGAATCTTCCGGATGATAACATTCTTCAGAACCAAATGAGGGTGAATAATAGTACATTTCGTTATAACCGAATGGTTTGCACATTATTACACTTCACCAATCCCATGCATCATGTAACTCACTCAATTCATCATGGTATTAAAGAATTGATAGATATAAAGACATTTGTGTTAAGCTAATTAAATAAGGCTACACATTAAAGGGGGTTTGAACATGATATAATATCTTAACGAGAAAATATGCATTAGGTCATACGCAAGAAACATCAATGTTGCAAAATGGTTGTTGGTTGTGAAAATAAATGCCGCATGAATGACAATATCATATACCGGTATTAAATAAGAATATTCTTAGAATAAGAATTGTTTATTCTTCAATACAAAGTGAAAGATTTGTCCTTGAAACTTAATGTGGTGAACTGGACAGGGTTAACATGCTACATATCTAATTGATAATCAAAATGTAAAACTATATAGCAAATATTAATATTTCAGATTATTGAACCGTTGGTTAGCATGAAGTAATTTGATAACTCATCTAAATATAACGATGCATACGTTTAAAAGTGTCTGAATATCTCCGTTTTTGAGTTTATTTATTGTCATATTTGTTGAGTAATTCTTCCAAAATATCTTAAACAGAGTATTTTAAACTCGGACTCCAAGACTCCGTTTCATTTGAATAGATGTTGTGGTCCAAAGTGATCGTTTGCTTGAGCATTATAGCAGTTGGTAATAATTTTGTGGTCATCATGTTGTATGCGTGCACATTTTCCACAACGACTTTTCATAGTATTTCAAAAGTGAAACTCCTGCGGTATATTTGCAGTTGCACAAAAGCTTAATGGTTTGGTAAGCAGAAGCAGACTAGTATTAAAAATCAGGAATCAAACCATAATGTAATGATCACATTACTTTAGAACCTGAATATCTTTCCGTACCACTAAATACATATTTTTTGCAACAAAACTTAGGCACATATAAAAAGATTTAAGTGAGACTGAAAGTTAATGCTTACTCAAACAGTGAAATAATGCTCGCATACGGGTTTTTTACTATTAAACTAAGAAAAACTTCTAAATAATAGGGATTGGGTGCTTGCAAGTAAACTTTAGTATCGTGTAAAGCCAATTGCTGAGCTCTTGACACTTCAGTAATGAGGCAACGAAATTTTCTGCATGGATATACCTTTGGTATTGAGAGGGTTGGTAAACCACCAGTCTACAAACTGTTTTTGGCTAAGCAGCACATATTTCGGGATTGGTTACCTAGAGTTCAAAGTGGAATTAAATGGGTATGTTGACATGAATTTTGAACAGGTAAGTTTTACTTTCACAATGGTGACCTTTATGCACCTAAATATAGTTTTCCCTGAAATTAGAATTAACTGGTATCAACAATGTTGAGAGATTCTTAGTAGTTTTATTGCTAACAAGGCGATAAGAGTGGGTGAAAATATTTTCTAGTGAAAGAAGATAAAGGTAAAATGAGTCTTGTCGAATTTCATAAGCATTAAAACGTAACAATAAATTCATGCTTGAAAATTCACATGTAGGTAGCCAATAATATTAAGAATATTACGCATTTGCAGGTTTGTATATCAGCACGAACAAGTACATTCTCAGAAACTGCTATGAATACATCCATTCACTTCTAAAACAAAAATAGTTTTCTACTGAACGCTATTGTTCGACAACACGTTATTGAAGCCCACTTGAAATATATATATGTAATTTACTACCCTTCATTTGTATCGTAAGTTTGGCTTCTTGGGATGAAAAAAAAACATTTCGAACTCATTTGTTGGAAATTGAAATAATAGATATTTGGAAAAGCTGGTAATCAAAATGAGATTTTCCACTACCCGTTTATTGCTTGGAAATACGAAAGCGCAAATTTTTCAAATTTATTTTCCAAGAACAAGGAAGGTTTTGGAACAGCAGTCCTCAAATAAGTAATGGAAATACAAATGCATAATACCACAGGTAATCGATAAGCATTTGAATAGATTTTCTTGCCAGAAACCATGGATTTACATGCTGATACGAGCTATTTGCTGCTCTAACATGTATGCCTGTCTCGTTCTTTGATCTATTTATCATTGATATTGGTCTCTAGCTTGTGTGAAACAGGAACAGTTTATCAGTTGATTGAAATTTAACATGACCACAAAAGGATGCCCAATTGATTTGTAGACTCTTCGTTGCTTCCATTCAAACCGTAAGTATCTCGAGGTGCCAACTGGCATCCATTCAATGTTTCAAAGGTTTTATACAAGAAGTAAATAATTATTAGAAGTTGCTTTACGGCAGCTCAGCTAAACTATATTATTCGTAATACTAACTCGAAGTGACTATTGTTGCTCTCAACAGCAAGTTCTTCATGAATTAGTGATGAGTGAGTTAATGAAAGCTTGTTTATTTAACCTTTACTCTAAGGGATAAGAATTTTGTGTAGAAATTTATATTAAATTTTGGCATTAATATTTTATGAGTCATAATAGGATTTCAAATTCATTTGGATGCGTGCATACTACGAATTTCTCTACGTTACTCAAAAATTCTTAATGGAACAATGTGTTAACCTTGGTCGAAACCTGCAATTATCTCTTTAAGACTGAAAATATTAATCTCAGTACATAATACTTAGACTGTCCTAACTTTTGCTACTAGTAGTTCTTTACATATGTATTAAAGAATGATCAAACCCATCGTCAAGCGTGTAAGGTGCCGACATGCCACCAAGCAAAATGCACATATTTCCGTGTCAGCAATTCCTGTCATCCGTTATCCGTTCTTGTTTCACGTTGTTGCCCAGCACACAAAATACTAGTCTAGGCTCCATCTAGTCTGAGGAAGTCAGAGTTTCACGGGGCATGCGGTATTATAGTACACCCGTTTCATTCTGCTGGCACTAGACTACTAGACTAGACTTTCATTCTTTAATTTTTTACGTTCTGCATTTTATAAGATTGAGAATGAACTTTATTTAAATCTTATAAAATGACAACACATACATATATTCTTCCTACTTGCCTTTCCAATATCTATAACTGCGACATTCATCTCTGAAGCACCATAAATGATATTGCAAAGCAAGAGCAATTAGCTTAGAAGACAAAGGTAACAAAATAATTAATTAGTCATGGAAAATGTTGAAATGTTAAATATTTAGAATGTAATTGAGTTTCTTGTGTAAAGCAATGTACTTCAAATATCAAAGACACATGATGCAACCATCTTACAACCATACGTAACTATTTAATTAAATGTTTGAGATATTTGATACTAATCAGGCTATAAGAGAAGTGCTACTAATTTTATGATCATGTAACTACAAAGTTCTGAACGGCTAACGCTGATAAACGAACTTCTCACTACAGAAAGTTAGACAATGTCAGCAAGTGTAAAGGAATGTGCAGAAAACTAAACATAGAATCTATTTTAGTGTGTTATGTACACTTTAACCTTGGAATGTTAACAAGCGTGTTATTTTCCATTGTTAAAGTTAAAAAACTCATTTGATGCATAACGCATTATTGTATGATGCTAAGCAAATTTTCAACATTCTCATGGTGAAATACAAATAATAAATTTACAAGCTTAGTAAAATAATATCTCATAATCTTACATTACCCTTATTAGCTGGAAATTACTTCAATAAAACCATGAACATATACCTTATCATGCCATGCAACTGGATGCTTTATAAAGTTACATCTACTATCTACTCCCGCAGTTCGTATTTTTGAAATGCAATGTATCAGATTAAATATGAATTCCCTATCTTGGTTTTTATACAATTAATTTGATAATAAAATTAGTTTTAATTGTCAATTGATGAATATTATTTGAAACATAAATACGCGTTGCTTTCATCGTTTTAGCTATAATGAGTTTGAAAGTGAGGTATGTATATGATTTAAGCTTTCACATTTCATCACGTTTTGGCCCATGCGTCTTAATAAAGTTTCTTAGCATATACTGATGGGAAATGGTGATGACGATGCATATCGTTTCATTCAATTAAAATTGAACTAATTGGGCTAATGTTAGCCCGATATAGTTAAGTTTAACTATTCAAGGGTAATTGAAATAAATGTATGCCTATCCAAATTCAGAATAGACTTCATTGCATATTGCATAATATCCATAATAGCAAGTGATTATTTTTACTTGTGCCACACACTTATATGAGAAAATAATCGCAGACATGGAAACTATGAATTATTAATTACTGTTATCATCGCTATTATTTATCTGGTCTAGTGTTTGCTATCTGAAGTATTTAGACATAATCAAAACATAGAATTATCTCGAATTTTTGCATGCCTTGAAGGTTGAAAACCAGTATTTATTTTCCAGATCTATTATTAAGTATTGTTGACAATAACATACTTAATTTCGACAACAATACCTATTATTGCATACTTCATGCTAACTTACCAACCAGCTTCCTTACTCCTTCGACTAGATCACAAAAACAATTAGCAATTTATGAGATTGACGAATAAAGTATGCATAAATGCAGACTTTGAATGCGAAATGATTAAAACTAAAGTAATCAGACAGGGAGTATACCTGTCTTTCAAGCCCTCCCTATCAAGCACGTGTTTATCTCCACCATTATAATTTTCTAGTTTTCTACATAGTGGAATTTCTTATCCACAACAAACTTTTACCAATCCGAACGAAATAGGACAAATTTACATTAACTGACAATCAAAAAGAAAATAACATGGAACTAAAAGCAGTAAACAAGACACTTGCTTCATTTCTCTGTTAACTTCAATTAGTCATTCCTTTTCCATCCTTTTAACAAAGAAATATTAAATAATCCGTTTTTGTGTATGTTCTAATTTTATATAAAAAACCTTAGGCACTCCTACACTTCAAAAATTGCTTACTCGGTCGTTTTATAAAGACGCGTGAATACATCGGAAGTATCATTAGCTAGGTCATCAGAATACTTAATAATATGAACGAGTATCCTTTACAATTTCTTGGCATCCTACGTGCCTTAGGTTGCTGTTCATTTCAGTTTTTTACGGTTACACAGTTGAAGGATCCTCTTTTAAAACTTCAAAAAGAATTAAATTTCTACGGCACCCTTTCTGTTTTGCTCCTACTGATTTTTCATTTTATTAAAGTTGGTATATTACTCCCAGTGAAAATACCTGTTTACCTCAACGATCGAGATTTCTTACGCTTTACTTTCCACAATGCTTGGGTCTTCTGTTATGGACTGATGCTTCACCAACATTTCGTTTACTTTAAAATGAACCAGGAAATGACACAACTCGTGCACGGCGTTTCTTTGCTATCATTCAAACTGGAAAAAAGTGAGTCTCTACTATATAATATAATATAGTCTAATTTTATGGGAACGGTTATGCCCACGTAAATATTGTCGTTGCCTACATTAACGTAGTCAAATTGAAAAACTTTGGTTCTACTTGAACTACTGAAAATGCATGGGAGCACTGAACAGTGTATTTCTTAATTTTATATTTCATAGGATTTTTGCACTCTGAAATTTTCGAGAAAACTCGCCTGTTTCGTATCCGAGCGTTGATCTTGGTCTGTGGAAGCAGCATTTTCACTGCTTTCTTTGTCGGGGGACCGCTCTTCTACATGTTTCGTCACGATCCATGGCATCTCGGCTCTAACGTTTATCTTGGAATAGAATTGTACTTTCCAAACATTCCTAATATTCTGGCTCTCATATTGTCAATGATTGCGGATGGATGGATTATGTTGTGGGCATGGGGTGCATTTACGGTTCACATGTATGTAAATTTAATGTATCTGCAAACCTTCTCAACAACCATGAAATTTTTGTCAAGGTTTAGAGAAACGAGACACGACAACCTTCAATTGCTTTCTGCACAACTGAAAACCTATTCCGAGCTGCGCATTTTAACTAGACTGTACAACGATTCCTATGGTAAACATTACATTCCCCAAATGAAATCAAGTCAAGGAATTATCATCGTCTTGGGAATATTTCTTTCAATACGGCTGGCACAGTTTGGAGGATTGTTGATTGTTTTAGTAGGCATCATGTCCATTTGCATCTGCGGGACTATTCTTTTCTTTGTTGCAGACTTGGCCGGGGAGATCCACAAAATAAGTTCTGATTTCTGTAGTAGAGTTGTGAAGAAAAAATATGTTGCCACGAGGACTTCACTGGGACGCCGAATGCTCAGAACGTACAAAGTTGAGGCCGTAAAAAGCGGTCAATTTTATGATATACACAAAATGACCACGTTCACAATGCTCAGCATGCTTTCAAATGTATCAGCGTCTTTCTTGATTTCTATTGATTTGTCCCACAAATAAAATCAAACTCTATGTTCGATACTATCTTCGATGGTGAAACTAACATGCGTTGCTGTAAGAATGCAAATACATGATGACCTTCTACTTGGCGAAAATGCCAATATTACTGGAATGACGGCCGATATAAAAATAGAACCTTGTTGTCTTGACTTGAGTCAAATTACAAAGTATCCCTGTGCGTCACGAATTATGAACTCTTATGGAAAGTATTTGTAATTTGAAGGATCCATTTTATCAGAGAGTGATTTCCAAAGAAGACTTTATTTAGTAGGTAGCAAGCATTATATAGTGCATATGACAAAAGCAAATCAAATTCACAAATGAGCTCATCTTTCGATTTCCTGAGTCAAATTTCAGCACCGGAATTGTATAATATCTGTAAAATAAAGGCAAGTAAAGAAGACATTAACATATACCTAAGTGAATAGTGAAGAAGGAACCAAAATCTATTTCCTTTTCAAAGAAACACATGATTTGGACCGTTTCAGATGAATTTCACATATGAAGAAAGAAAACGGTAATGAATGCTTCTGGGACTCCGGGACACGTAGCACATACCTTTTTGATATACGACACCGGGGAGCCATTTCAATGCAAGCATAATATCCCAGATAACTCTGAATATACGCCTAAAACAGGAAATCATGCATGCACATTGTAAAAGGTAAAATATTATGTTGTAAAAATATGCCTTGGGAAAGCAGTGAAAATAGTATAGTATGACGAGTTGGAAATTTTTGTAATGCCAGATGCAAGAGGTTTTTCCTTAAACTCGTTTATTTGTAGAATTTCCATCTCATAAACCAGTCAGGTAAAGATAAGTTTCTGAATATGTTCCGATTCACTGCGCCCACACTTAATTGTGGGAAAGCAATTCTAGCTCTATCAAGTCTCTCCAAACTCAAAGCAGAAATCTGGTATCCTTACATTTAACTTGAAAGAGCCTCCAAGATGTGGACTTCCTCAGCAAAGAGGTACTTTTTCATGATAAAATATTTTGCTCCCTTTATTTTTACTAGTAGCTCATGTACGGTGTAGACCGTTTCTGACATTCCGTTAACTATGTTTTCTCAATATGAGCACACGATTTAAAACAATGCGAAATGTTTTCACTTATGCGTCATTTTAATCTAGATTGACGCAATTCATGGCTAAACGATATTCCAGGCATTTGTGTGGATAAACCGTCAAGGCTTTTAGACGCAATAATTGTGAATATCTTGCGATTAATCTGGTGTCTTTTCCGTACTGTCTGCGTTGCTGCAGAATTCCAAACTGATAGTAATGTTTTCGGGTTGCGAGACGGGTTTGACTATGTGTGACTTTCACAAGTAGAGTCTATTTCGGTGTGACTTGAGTTTCCCCAGGGAATTACCACACGTGAAATTTGAAGTTATGAGTGGACATTATATAAAAGACGAGCATGGAGTCTAACTATTCCTCGTTTTCACAATCATTTATGTTGGGTTGAAACATTTTCGATGGTTCATGATGAGACACAGTAACTAACAAAAGTTTCGTCAGAGAGCATTTCTCAATGCCATGAGGACAACATAATTCGTAAAAATGAGAAATAATTGCCCATGATACACGATTATATGTAGGTATTTCACAAATTTAAGTTTGACATAGTCAATTTGTCACCATTAGCATCATAAACTAAATTCATGGCCTCGTTGCAAATAATCATACCGCGTAGCACTTATTTTAATGCATGATATATGTAAATATGTTATAAATGTGACTAGTAAAAATTTAATCATATTTAAAGCAATTGTTGAATGCGTACAGCTTTTTAGTTTTTAATAAAAAACAATGCAGCTAACTTTTTAAGGATATAAAGATTACACTCTGTTGCGTTTTGTGAACACGCTCGTCTTCACGTTGAAAATGCACAAAGGAAATCAAGAGGGAGACTTCGTTAAGACAATGAATATATTAGAAATTATGAATAATAAATTTGCAAATAAAACCATCTTTATTCATTTTAATCACAATCCTAAATTACAGAAGCTTGAATCCACAACACTTAAAATACATAAAAACCTTACAAGTCTGCCGCGAAACAGATAATGGGGTAAGGTTTTCCATTACTTACTAATTAGTTTCAACTGTTTACTTATATTTCTACCTACAACCTACTATACATGCCGTTAGTCTGTCGGTAGATACAGACTTCTTTTAAACTAAACATGTCCGCTTTTCACAAAACCCAGTGCTGTTGTTAATTATCTATTATTATCAGGTATATGTGTAACACTGCTCTAAAATCTGTTATGAATACCTACCATGTTCGGTAAGAAACCATTTTTGGGAAATTATCTATCTACCTACCTATATTCAAAAGTATAATTTTATAACAACCTTGAAATTCAGTCTGACAACTTACATATTAGCTCATTGATTTTCCATCTGCTCCATGTTAAAAAATAAATAAAAATCTGATTTCATAATCAAACCCTGATGTTTGTGAAGTTGCATCCACAAGCTCACAATACATAAAAAATTTGAAATCACTGTACAAAACCATATTTTTATAATATAATGAGTATTTTTAGTATGAATATATTAGGGCATGATCACTCATATATTAATTAGTGCTATATAAAACACCAGACTATTCTACAATATAGGTAGACTCTTTACTATTGTTCCATACAGTGTTGATTGCTATCTAAGGTATGAAATTTCTTTGAACATGATCAAATTCTTAATGATTGCCACACAATTGAAAGAAAGTTTAACTTTTTATATATCATTCCTCCTTAAGCTTTTTCCAATCGATGTAACTTATTCTCTCTACAAAAAGTGAGCTATGAGATCTGCCATACCCAATAATTTCTTTAGTCCCATTACACCTGAGTAACTCTATCATTCACTACGACCGTTGTTACTCTTACCACACTGGAATTCCTGGAAAGCTTTCTGTTCGGGCACGTCAGAGCAATTTGTGTTGCTACTGGAACCGTTCCCGTATTGTCACTGTCATTTTCCATCGATTTCAGAGACGAATGCCTCACTACATCCATGCTTGCCGTGGGTTTTGCTTCATAAACGTTACTTTCATTCCTATTATTAGTATGGACGTAAGACGGCACATCATCTTGTGCTTCAAATTTGTAGCTCTGGTTGTTATTTGGGTAGTGCGATTCATCTACTTGTGAGTGAGTCTTATTTTTACATTTGTTGGCTACTCTTTTCTGCTGTCGTAACTGGCGGTCATGGTGGTCGTTGTTATGTCCGCTTCTACCCGAATTAAATTCAGTGGGGATGATTGCATGATCGGTTCCGTTATCTTCAGTGTTTTGATGGCTGGTCCCCAAATTAAGGTTATTTTTAAAGTTACATGATACTTTGAGGCTCATTCCCTCCATACCCGATTCGTCCGAGCAGATTTCAGGATCCTTGTTATGCTTTCGGTTTCTTCGACAGATGTTGCCCAGACGTTTTTGGAAAAGTCGTCGCCGGAATTCACATTGGAATTTATCCTAAAATTTTCAGTCGACATTTTCTCTTTTATTTAAAATTAAAATGTTACCCTTTATTGTAATAGACTTACGTTGTATATGGCGTATATAAATGGGTTGCAGCATGAATTGCTCATCGCCAGCCAGTGAAAGCAAAACCATATTATGTTGATGTACTTATATCTAAGGACAAGTTTAAGGAAATGGCATCAAAACTAAAACGTATGAACATTATTTAAGTATACTAGACATTTATTGATATTATGTTGCATGTGTTCTTGCTGTATACCAACAACAAAATGCAGCGCTTACGATGTTAACGTTATTCTCCAGTCTCTCCTATATAAATCTTTCATGCGTATTTACTATTTACTTGTCTTAAAATTTACTTACGTGTTAATGGAGGGAAAGAAGATTTGAAGCACGTTATACAGTTGAAGGGGTAGCCAACAAACCGCAAATAAAATCACAACAACTGCCAACATTTTGATAACCTAGAAACATAAGAAAAGTTTTATGCATATTTACTTTCACATGAAGGCTATGTAACCTCAGAAATTTTCTTTACAGATGCAACAACTTGAATCATACATTCATGCACCAGAAACCAAACCACGAAACCCAAGCCTAATATAAAACAGTTAGCTTTACTTTACCCATCAACAAACGGTTTCTTAGAAAAAACTTGAGATTTGAGATAGTCGCACTCTTGCCATTAGAACAGCCGAGCAACATCACGTTATATTATAATTGAATGAACAAATGGCGTTTGTTTATATATTCTTTTTATGAAGTGCTTTTACTTGTGATTTTAGTCACGTTCACCTTTTTGGGATGTCGATAAATAAACACATCATCATCAACAAATCTAACAACATAATAAACATTACAACAACATCAAACTTGCGAGTTGGTACTGTGGGTGAAAGTTATGTTATGGTTATATTACTGTTAGTGGTAACAGTTAGTGTGAAGTTTAGACGTGCATACATAAAACTTCTTGATAAACGAAACAGCAAACATGCGATGAAGATGAGAGTCTATTTATTACCAAATATTATCATCAAAAGCAATCGTTTTTGTCATTGGTGAAATGAAATCGTGGAATTCTCGGATGATCTAACTGCCAACAAAGTAAACAGAGAAAATCTTCTTTTGAGTTGCTCTGCTTTCACCCGCACTACTAGACTAGGCGAGGTTTACTGGAGATTCTAATAGAACAAGAACAAAGCGATCTTGCAGACAGATACCGTTCACACGTAACATATTATGTGTATAGGCTATAGGAAGTATAGTAGTAACAGCACGCATCTTTTGTCTAGAAATTGACGTACCTTTTTCTTATTCCGTAAGACAACAGCATCTCGTGATTCTTCTTTGTTGCCTGGAACGGCGGTGCCCCAAAGAACGGCCGTCATTCGAGCGTATGCTCCAGTTAGAATGATTAATGGAAAAACATACTGGATCACAAGGAGACATAGGGAATAGTACATACGTAGCGTCACACTAAGTCCAACATTGCTGCAAAATGGTTTCATCCCTCCGTTCTCTGTATCGTTGATAAATGACAGCCTAAAAATGAAAGTTGTGGGATAGAGAAAAATTTAATTATTATGCAGCTGCACAGAATAGATTAAATGTAGATTTTAAAAGAAGTTTGAATCGGTACTACTGCATATTTTTGATATGACAAACTTTCATTTCAAATTGTAAATTGTTTTATATTTTCAAATCCTAAAGTTTTAAACAACGTATCCCAACTATTGAAATGAGTTGTGCTGTATCTCAGCGAAGAATATTTTGCACGTGATGTGACATTTTGTTATATTTTGTGAAATGCATGAACCTTCTTGCATGTATGTGCTGTGCTCCCATTAGAAAAAGTGTTTGAAAACATTCAGGTTTCAAGTGTCTATTACTATACCTATATTGTATTATGGGAATGGAATATATTCTGGGGAAAGTTTCTCGATTGTGATATAATTACGAAAACGTGTCTTTATTCCACTTATTACCAAAGATATTGTAGTTTTTTCGGTTTTCTTTTTTTTGTAATTTTGAATAAAGTTTGAATCCGCATGTGGTTTGTGGTGCATATTTTACACTTGTCTTACTATAAAGTGCTTAAATCTCATTTCTGCAGCAGTTGAAACTTTCTCCAGGATTGTCTTCATTAGGCGGCAATAATATACTTCATATTTCTTCAAGGACTAAACTTGTCAGAGAGTTTTTAAAGAAACCTAGGATCATTGCATTAAACGCATTCCTTGACTTAATATTAAAGTCTTCGTTATCTAAGTGTCTTCATGATCTCAGCGACTGCATAGAATGCCTAGGTTAGTGGATTCCTGATTTAGTCCACTTTAGTCCTAATCCCTCTCATCTACGAAATCGAAATTGTTATGGAGGTTCGCACAGTTAATAATATCCGTGTTGGTATCAGGTTCAGGTTATCTTTTTTGATTTCTGCTGAGGAACATTTTAATGAAAAAGGTATAAAAGCGTGTCCTCAATAATATCCATTTCATCATCTAGATCCTCCTTCCCTTCCTTTCTCTTCTCCTTGTTATTCCCCGTTCCTTTCTTTATAACAAATGTGAGCTATATTTCATTTCTCTTCCATACCTACCCATCTCATTGTTATTCCGTTCATGGCAACTCACGTAAGGCAAGCGAAAGGAACGAAATTTTTACCAGAATGATTTGAAGCTAGTATTATATCCAGGAAAATACTCTTGGGGCATCATGCAATCTCTTACTCACTTTCTTCTCTACTAAAACATATCACTGCAATGTTTCTTCGGGTAGTCAAAAATACGTTTGTACATAACTCACATCTGCTTTCTTACAAAAAAAGTTTTCCTGAGATTTTCTGGATAAATACATATATACCCTCTGAAAATGGTTTATGTGATTCCGAGGAGGGAAGCCCCGAGATAAATCACACCAAACAACAATATATACATACAGCAGAACACACACTCCTACTTTGAACTATGTAGTTTGAACTATCCACTTTCCATTACCTTATCGACAAACAATTTCCTTATACAAGCTGAACTATGTTATTTAATTTTAACCATATGTATAAAAATCAGAGAAAAACATCCAAGAAATGTCTAATATCATGTGTGTCATCTCAGTTTGAACGGATATATCATAATCCTCAAAAACTCATTTCCACACCACTCAGAAATACGATTCCAAAATCCAAATACTACACAGGTAATAAATAGCACTCACTTTATGAGCGAAGAGAAGTCTTCTGTTTTGCTGAAAACATAATATTTAGCTTGTGTAGTGGACGGTTTCGATATCATTTGCAGCTTTGTATTTCACGGGGCATACTGAGCGTTTCATAAAATTGTGCAATATGATAGTAGGAACAAGTTCAGTGTAAAAAAAAAGTATTATAGACTTTCTATGCAAATTTAAACTTTCTCATTTTATACAATGAACCTAAAAGTATGCACCAATGTTGCGGTAGTTCTAGTTTGTATTATCTAGTGTTCATTCTTTGACTTACGATCCACATTTCAACGTTTGTGCAGCAACACTATCATAATTATCTTTTGCTCGTTATTTTAATAATAGGATATGGGTATCACACTTCCGAATCTCACATGTCTCACATACGTGCATTTTCCATTTCCTTTAAGCCACAAGCCACAGAGATCTTTCATTCTGATGGAGACTTTCAGCGGAGGTAGTGGGAAAGGTTAGTTCATGCAACTTTTCTCGTAAATTAATACACATTATGTATGCACAGTAATTTTCATAGATGCACAAAATGTATTCCCTTCATAGTGAACACGAACAACGGTGAACATGGTATGAATGCTGCATTATGATCTAGGTATAGTTGCTAGAAATAAGTATATAACGCATCGCATAATATGTTGTCCAAAGTCTTATTTAACTTCATTCAGAGTTCATCGTTGTCATTATGCTTCTTATATTTTATTTACTGTTGGGAACCATGTTGTATTTTTAGTATTACTAGAGCAATGAAATTTAATAGCGTGCCAGACCAAATTTGTTACATATTTTACGCTATTTCGAGTTTCTAGAAAATCCAATAAAGTGATGCAGTTGCTGCAAAATAGTATACAAGTAGTAGTAACGATATTGTTTGGTTGCTATGATGACACTAATGATTACACATGAGAGGCGAGGAGTGTGCGGGTTCATGATAACGTACTTGTAATCCAGATGAGTGGGAAGAGCTAACACAATGCTTGTCGTCCAGATGCCAACAATAGCCCAAATTGCCTTTCTCTTAGATACTTGTGGAATTAGAGGATATAAAACTGCCCGGTAACGATCCACCGCTATCGCTGATAGAGTAAATACGCTCACGTTTACACTGAGTACCTGTAATAATGAAAGACGAGGAAATTAATACCACCAGAAGGATGTTGAGAACCTGCGTGTGATTCAGGTCATTTCATACAATGTACGTGGTCGTGGTACATTAATATTACACTTGAGTAAGAAGGGTTTGGAATTTTGGCAATAGCAAACTTTACCTGTACAAAGGGACAGAAAGCACACATAAAGTCGGGGAGATCCCATCGCTGGAAAAGTGCTGCCTGAAAGTTGAATGGGATCGTGAAAAGACCGATGATAAAATCGGCAAGGGCCAAGTTGGCGATAAACATGTTGGTCACGGTTCTCATGGTCCGAGATATCTGAAATAAAATAAAGAGCATTTGAAAACATGCAGTAAAAAGGTTGGTGGCTTCTCTGTGGGTAAACTTAAATGACTCTTTTACAGATTAGTGTGTTAGCGTTTGTGTTTTGGTGGTGGTTGATATTCCTAAACATTCTATATCTATTGGTAGCCAAATAGGTGTATACCTAGCATTTACGGGTTCTACAAGTTGGCCGACTAGCCGACTGAAAAGCCTACAAATTGGTCGACTAGCCGACAAGTGAAATACCGTAAAATCTGATATAAGTGCCGGGGCGACTATTGTACTCCGTAGATTTTTTAGTCAGTAAACGCGGGGGCGCTTAATAAAGGGGGGCGGGTAATAGAGGGAGGCGTTTATAGTACTTAGTCGACTTTTAAGTTTTAACCCATTTAAATATGAGTCAATATGCAATGCATATTATTTGCTAAGCCTCACTATATTCTACTTTGCCTGTATTAATACAAGATAAAACGAAGAGAATGCAAATCATATAGCTAACCAATCAACCAATTCATCAAATAAAAATACAAAAACAATCAAACATTAAGTGTAAAGATAAAAATCTTCTTTGTTGCGTCTAAATACATGCCCAGGCTTGCCATTGCAAATGGTTACATACCGTTACGGTATTTATGCAAGGAAAATTTTGGGAGGCGTCTATTAGAGGGGGCGGGTAAAAGAGGGGGCGTCTAATGTACTCTGTCGACTTTTTAGTCAGTAAACGCCGGGGCGCTTAATAAAGGGGGCGCTTCACTCGATTTTAATGAAATTTGGTATGGAGGTGTCTTGGTTGATCAGATTTCTCAGAATTTCTCGAGATTTCACAAAATTTTCCGAAATTTCCCAAGATTTCACATAGTCTTAAATTTCGCTTCGTTCAGTAATATATCTCAGGTTATTCATTCGCAAAAATACAAAATGTCTTTGAAAATTACAAAATCTTACAAAAGTTTATAGGTAACTGTAGCGATATTTTAAAAAACTATCAATTAATTTATTACCAAATCTTCTATAATCTTACAAAATTCAACGAAATCTTTGAAGTTCCCGCAAAATTTAACAAAATATTTCACAAAATCTAGCAAAATCTTACAAAACCTTACGAAATCTTAAAATGTTTACAAAACCTTACGAAATTTTAAAAATTTTACAAAACCTTACGAAATCTTAAAAATTTTACAAAATTTTACGAAATCTTACGAAATTTTAAAATATCTTACGAAATATTAGGAAATATTGCAAAATCTTTTGAAATTCTCGCAAAAAATTTTAAGATTTTACAATATTTTACGAAATCTTACGAAATTTTAGAAATTCCCGCGAAATTTTACAATATCTTACGAAACATTACGAAATCTTACGAAATTTTAGAAATTCCCCCGAAATTTATTAAAATATTTCGAGATTTTGCAAAATTTTACAATATCTTACGAAACATTACGAAATCTTACGAAATTTTAGAAATTCCCGCGAAATTTATTTAAATATTTCGAGATTTTGCAAAATTTTACAATATCTTACGAAACATTACGAAATCTTACGAAATTTTAGAAATTCCCGCGAAATTTAATAAAATATTTCGAGATTTTGCAAAATTTTACAATATCTTACGAAATATTACCAAATCTTACGAAATTTTACAAGTCTTACGAAATTTTGCAAAATTTTAGAAATCTTACGAAATTTTGCAAAATTTTACATAATCTTTCGAAATTTTGCAAAATTTTACATAATCTTTCGAAATGTAGATCTTGTAAATTGTTATTTTTTGCTATATATCATTGGATTTTGTAAAATATATATGGATTTTGTTTATTTAACGTGTTATTACTGTAATCGGCTAGTCGGCCAACTTGTATGTGTTTCAGTCGGCTAGTCGGTCAACTTGTAGATTTTGGTAGTCGGCTGGTCGGCCAATTTGTAGATTTTTCAGTCGGCTGGTCGGCCAACTTGTAGGACCAAGCATCTACGACTTCTAACAAGCAAGTGGTAGTAGACACTATATACTTTGGTTAGGGCTTTTGTGAGCGAGTCGGAAGTGACGTAAGTCAAAAGTTTATCGGTTTCAATTATTCTTTTCACCCATGACTTTGTTCATTTTGACTCCATCTACAAACAACGTCTAACGAGACTATATGGATATTCACAAAACACAGAGGCAATTTAAGTAGAGTCCTCTCACCCGTACTGACAGCTTGACAGAACGAACGTAGGTAGTCATACATAGCACAGAAGTTTACACCATTTCTATAGGTTATTATCAAAATATGCCACCGGCTATTTTTCCAGCTTTTCAGTTGATTGCATTGATAATGACTCGGACTCGGTGTCATACTCTTCATGCAAACAAAAGTGAAAGTAAAAACAAATGTTTCCTAACTAATTGTTGTGTTGACTGGAAGTAAAATCGACAAAATAAATGCATGAACTGAAGTCGACAGATTTTTAATAATCAAAATACAGGAGAATATGGATAAATTAATTTTTCTTGTTAATCATGTAGTAGCAACAATTCAACATGTTGATGACTGGCTTTAGTCTTTATACGGATGCTATAATGCTTTACCCTGTCGTGCTACCCATTTGACAGGCTGACGCTATGGCAAACGAGTAGTGTTACAAAAACGTCTAGTATCAATGCACATCAGCAGAGGTCTTCGTTTGACAAATGTGTAATCTTTACTAATTTATCTGCTAATATATATCCTGATGACTGGTGGTTGGTTTAAAAATTGCATTTACACATTTAGTACTAATGACAGACAAAAATAGCTGAGGAACAACGGCACGTTCGCCTTATTCTCCTCAAAACTATACTAAAGTCAATCAAACAAAAATAAGTGGTAGTTGCATTTCTAGTATTCTTTAAACTAAGTTTAAAAAAGTCAGACCCCTCAGTTTCTGAGTGGAAGAATGACACCATTTCAAATGGGAAAAGAGCCTCACATGCGGAACATTCCACAACGCAAATTGAATCAAACAATTTGAAAAATTACCCCATCGTCTCCACTTTCTGGACAGCAAAATTTGTGAAATTCAATGATTCAATGGTCGTTATAGTCTTAACATTGGTCTTGAATTCAAAGTGCATTGTCATCATGCAGTAGGTCCATATATAGGCATACTGTAATGCAAGCAATTTAATAGATGTTAAGGCCAACTTAGATATTGTTCCCAGAAAAATTTGTACGCAAAAGTGACAAAATTTGCATTCATCCTGCATCTAGATTCTATAGTTAGAAGCAAGAATGGCACTTTGACAGCTTCAAGTTGAGGAAAAGTGAAAGAAGAGCTATTCGACACAAGCTTAGCAATGAGCAGTACAATCGTTATCAGCATATATTGAAAACACGTTTAGGAGAAGGTCTCTTATTTTGTAGCCAAAAGTATTTCACCCTTTACTCAATACATATTGCATATTTTTGTGACACAAAGAATCTCCAAAGACTGGGAAACAGAATTTCCTTAAAAGTTTTATCCCTTTTGTCCTTTCGGCAGATTAAACTCTATCCTGCCTCAGATGTACAGGTGAAAATAGAAACTTGAAGTTTGAACATCGGCCTATCTTGTTTCTCATTTTGAAACGACGTCATTTCAAAATACACAACTGGCAGATAGAAGGAATGACGGAAAGAGCTTACATGTAAATAGGACGTTTTCTGCTCAAAGGTGGTCCATTAAGTTTCTTTCTAACCCCTACAGTTTGGAATAATTTGAATTTTTCTCTTTGGAATATAAATTGGATTCGGCATGGCTCTTAAACTTTTAAATTTCATATACATGATATACGTCAACTTTCTCATCAAACTATGGAGAGTTTTCACCCAATACATGAGATAACATTATTTTTATTTACTACTAACAGAGAGTGTGAATGCGTGTTTAAATCTTAGCTTCAACGTAAGGCTTTGCACTTTCTCCGTTCACAACTTAATGTAATTTTTGCAAAATTGTGCAAATAACTTCCTCCCTCCTGCCCTAAGGAGCAGAGATTTGGCAAACTGAGAAAAAGTATAAAACTCCTTTAACCAAACTCCTGGCCGTCTTTAAAAACGGCCAGTAATATCGCAATACTAAAGCCTCATGAGTTCACAAATTTGTATTTCGTAAACTACACAAGTTAACTGAAAGGAAACCAACGATTACTAACATGATAGCATTTTAAGCCTCAAATTCAATGTGGAATACTGATGGAATGAAAACATTAAGCATCTAAGTAAGATGTAGCCTTGTTATATATTTTTAAATCATTAATATTTGTTCCTAACCATTTAAATATCAGATTCATCAAAGAATTTCTTCATACGATCCTACTGACAAAATAAAATTCTATTACGTTTACCCGCACCGAAAGAATTATATGTAATATGTCTTTCTGTGGTATTTAAAGTTTCGAGATGAATCTTTCAATTTGTTATAGGCAAACTTAAAAAATTTCCCTAGTTTTCGGTATTTCGAAGCATGGTGGTATTTATGGTGAGCTTCAGGAAGGAAAAGCGACTCTGTACTTGCACTTAACTACTTAATGCTTACAATTTACATAATGCTTACATATGCCGGGAAGAGTTTGCATTCAATGTATTCCTCATCAAGTACCAGTTTTCAGTACAGAAAGAAAATGTGTTTCAGCATATTTCTGTAAGCCTTATGTTTAAGCTTATTTAACCTAGTTCTGTTGACTTAAACTGTTAAAAGTTTTTATACTGTAAAAGTTTCAACACCACGAAAATGCTGAAATAGAAAACCCAACTATGCTCTTCATTTTTGTGGCTTATGGACACCTGAATACTTGGAAAATCACGACAACTTGATTTCGGGTTTTTTAAAGTGGTGCTTACTGCTTAAGTGAGCCTACAAAAACATCTAATGAAAATTCCATTGTGGGAGAATCGAAAATTAATAGTACTTACCGCAACGACCCACATCACCAGTGTGTTTCCAATAATCGCTGCCAATGAAATCCCAATGTAAAGGAAGCACCATAATGTGATGATTGACCATGGAAGGACAAAAAGTTGGTCGTTATCTTCCCCGTCATTGGTTAAGGAAACATCCGTTGTCACTTCAAATGCTGTGGTATCACTTAGATTACCAACGGAAACCCCACCAGTAGCGGCAACATAAAGATTATTCCCGCATTCGAGGCAGTCACCCGATTGCAATTGACCTTCAGCATTATTAATACCAAGATCTAATGAATTCCCTGCAAAACTGAATGGGTCGCTTGTAGAAGCACTTAGTAGGTTTACGAGGGACGCTTTATTCTGTAGCACATAATGTGGATTTGGTGAGCTATTGAAGATGCCTACAGCGATTTCGCTGTAACCACTGTTTTCCAAGTTCTGGTTCGTCATGATTTTGTAAATATCAAATTACGTGAAAGCTCGAATTACAGTATTTCACCATCGTAGATTTTAGTTTCTCAATGTTTGGAAATTTCCCTTACACGAATGGTTTGCTTTCACTCACTGGTGACAATTTCTTATTTGTATCGTTTCCTCTTGGCCATGCCTTAATTGTATTAAGCAAACCATTCAATACAGCAATGTTTTTCTAAGGCTACACCAGCGTACAATGAGACCTTTGAAATGAATACGTTGCACGTAACCAGTTTCACGCTTTCACTAATTATCTCTTTCATGAGTAGGTTTTGTTGAATTTCCTTTCATAGCAGAGGAAAGCGTAACGCTAAATAATGAATACTTGTTGGTTGCATGATCGTATCATCAAACGTGTTTACAATTTTTTAAGAAATGTTTTCTCGTTTTTCTATGCCCTATTTTCATTTTTCTCGAAATCCCACAATACGTTTACGCTTACTTAACCTATTTATTGTGCCTAAAAATATCGAATTCAATTTTCTTCTGCTAAACGGAGACAATGAAATTCGTTCCCCTGTTGACTCACTCCTACGTAGGGGTAAGATGTTTTCTCTGTGAATGTTTCTACTCTCTAACGAATGTGGGCAATGTTTGAAGTGACATGAAGTTTTCACTCGATATCTATATAATTCAGTTCATGAGTTGCCATGCCATGGCCAAATGAAAACAAGGATTTGTAGAATATCACGCTTTAAACCCATCAGTTAGATACATATTATAGTAATGAATGCGCTTTCAACACATTATTAAAACTACACCATATAAATGCACGCGTATTTCGTTTTGATTTTAAGTCAATGCGAGAAATTCTGAATAATCATGTGTGCATATCCGTATTTATATATTATATTGGACAATAAGTTTTTTATCTGGAACTCAATGCGACAGAAGACCTCAGCAGCCCCGTTTGATGACACCATATTTTGTAGAAATAGCTGAAACCACTAGAAAACCACTCTAGCTTAATGTTTCGACCATACAACTCATTGAACTGTATTAATTGATAGTGAACGGGTTACATTATGTTTTTTGTTATCAGCACTGTGTCACTTAATGCCCCATCACCTTTACAGAGCTAAGCCTCTAAAGCTGCGCTAGTGTTTGGGACGATGTGACTTTCTCTTTATATAGTAGCTTAGTACACAGTAGATATAACAGATTCGATTTTCCACTGTCGATCACTCACACATCTACTTGCTTTCTACAGCTCCACATTCCGCTGGAGACTGGCAAAGTGTGAACTTAAGGCAATCTTACTTAAGAGTTTGTGCTTACACGCTATGCGCTGAACCTCCGTTCTCAAACTCTATCATCATATATCGTACCGGACTAGGAGTACTTTTCTTCATTTCCTTACTACACACTCTGGTTCGTCATGATTTTGTGAACATCATAGTTTCAGCTTTCACCCAGCAACGAATTTTTTGCAAGAGAATTGCAAGTGTTGCATCAAGTAGAATTGTAGTGTTTAGTTACAATCCACACTACTTTGTGTACCATTCACTTTTACTTTCACTGAGTCTTTTGTATTATTCTTGGCCCTATAAAAGCTTTCATTTCAACTCTCTCATTTACGGTGTAAGACACTCACATTTCACGCCTCTAAAAAGAAGCCTGGTTTATGTCGAAAGCCTTATTATGTGATGCTGATAAGAGAATAAGCACGTCTTTTGTCAATTTGTGATAAATAGGCAGTCACTTTACTCTGGAATAATTCATTCATGATGTTGGGATTAACAATGAATTGTTTAGCTTTTATAAGTGTAAGCTTTCTCCGAGGCTCTACTAAAGTAAAATAGTATATGTAATTCTCGGAGCGCGAATGAAATCCGCTTCTTTAGCTGAGAACTTCAAACCAAATATCCATCTTTTTTGTAGTAGTCCTTTCGCTTTCTATTATAGCTAGCTCCACACTTCCTCTCCATTGTTTTAATAACAAGTAATTGTGAAGTTGTTCGTTAAAAATGTACTTTATACAATCTAATTTATTTTGCACCTTTTGCCAATCGCGTGTTCTCTTATGAACATTAAGATTCCTGAAAGAACAGAAACCAATTATGTTCTTAAATCAAGCTTCTGGTTCTGTTACAATTAACTTTTCATGGGAGAATTAATGAAAAATCTCATAAACACTGTGGAGTGTTTACGTGGAATGGAAAAAATGTTTTAATAGACACGCTATAGACAAAATATACATCTTACACAATCAAGTGTTTGTACTTTGACTTTCGAGTAAAATCAAACATGTAGATGATAGCTTTTCCAGTTTGTCCTATCCCATTTCCAATAACACATTACAACTGACAATACAGCAAGTATTATACAGCAATAAGCCAAAGCGCTTTCGACAACCCTTCTCAACTTGAGCTGTAATTTGTCTACCACCATATAAGTAGTAATGATTTGTCACTAGTTTGCAAAATGACGAATAAATAATAAAAATTGATCTCCTATCCTCCAATAATTAATAATCTATTAAAGGTGGGTACCCTAGTGTGGTGGTGGTGGCGGCGCGGCGGAGGCATACTACGCATACAGCATATAG
>JAQIXW010000311.1:0-35009 GCA_034700685.1 Willowsia buskii
TATCATCATGAATCGTTTTTCATGCTATTTGTTGATCAATATCACTTTCGTATCACTGCAAGCGTCGTCTTTATCCGTTTTACATCGTTTATTGCCATTTAATCAATACCACCCAAAGTCAACAAATATTTATTAAAACCCAATATGTATGTTTTGTTTTACGTAAGTACCTCTGTATGAACCAAGAGCAAACAAATAATGACTGGTGATGGATTCCGCTTCTCCGGTTTTTGACACCATGAACAATTGTGGAAGGATTGCCACTGCCTCCAAGTAGATACTGAATGTCCACATAATCTACACATACAAAATAGCAGTTATAAATCACAATATCATTCGCAACAGATGCTGTTTTAGAAGGACAACATTTGAATATGTCTTTTGTACCTCCATGAAAGAAAATTCGTGATTGAGAACTAGGGCCAAGATTGTCACAGGAATAAGAAGAAACTCAACTCTGAAAGGAAAACACATTAAGGTCAAAACATGCTGCATTTTATTGTGACATTGGTACGTATGGTACATTATTGATGAAAAGTTGACGATTTAAGTTTTTTAAACCCACCTGAAAACGTCATGATTGGAGTCATAGGTAGCCTTGAATTTCACGTACATCAAGTATATTGTGGCATAACTTGTAGCAATGAAGAACACTTTCATCACCGTGTTGTACAAGCTAACCCAGTTCGTTACCAGATCCAAGTATCTTGCCGTGTACGTTAAGGCAAAAAGTAACTGAGATCTCCCACTAATGCCTGTAAAGATTTCAAATAAAAGAACAATTAAGTTTGATGTACACCATGTAGCAAAAAACAACCGACAAAATACATTTTTTTCGAATTACCTGCACAACTTCTAGTCTTCCAGATTTTAACCAGCAGAATAATAATAGCTAGAAGATGGGACATGTCCCCGGCTAACCGAAAAACGTTCATGTTGACTTTAAAAATTTAATTAACTCACTAAAACTCTCAATTAAAACCTAACTGATGGTGGTAACCATACAAGATGACTTAGTCCAACCCAATCAAACCCCACTTTCGTCTCTTATAACTATTGGTTTTGTCAGTCAGCCGAAATTTGACAGCAGACAGATGACAACTATATTTACTACTGCTGACTGTCAACAAGGACACAAAAACGAAACAAAATCGGCAAATGCAATTAGCCTTAAACCTAACAGTTGACACTTTGCCGTATCCAAATTTCCAAATCTTCCAACTAATTAGCCTGTTAATTTTCACTTAACTCTTTCGAGTTAATTCTAAACGCTATAATAATTTGACTTTTTTGACACGCCGGAGCAGAGTATTCCATACAGCAAGTGATGAGGATGATCCATACAAATCAGCAGCTATGCAAGATCATCACACAACACTATAACCACAGCATAGAGAGAGTACAATCCACACCATACATTCATTCAAGACAAACACAAATCGCCAGCTCACTACTACCAACTCAACTCGCTTGTATATCGCCACATAGCCTATAACAACGTCTCATTGTAGATTCACTTCCACAGAAACGTCTTTGGACACCGACTACACCGACCAGAGAGGTCTCTTATGCACTATCTTGAAAGGGTTAAAAAAAAGTTTAGATTCAAACATAAGGAGAAAGAATATACAGATATGTACTTCACACGTAGAACAATATCAGCAGAGAAGGTTCGGCTTTCTGTTTCTATGCATAGTGCACTTTAGTAACTTGCATCCATAATACACGTAATCATAATGGAGCCTATCTGCTCACCATGTAGTCATGAATAATGAAAGCAAATGACACGTTTAGATTGCATATTAGTCGTTTCAGCAGTTGAAACAGAGAATCAGTTCATGCAAAGACATGTAGGTAATGTAATATCCAGTGATTTTGTCAAGTAAAGTAATGGAGAAAATTATTGCTGGTCTCAAAATTCTTATATGCTCATTATGTTGCATTTCTCTGTACGTATTTCATGCATGTAAGAAGATGTTATATTTGGAATGGAATATTTTGGAACGGATGCTATATCGCTATGCAATATGTGGTAGTGGTGCCATACACTATGCTCAAGAGAAGATGTGCAGGTGAACGTCTGACGTGGCTTGTTGATGAGGAGAGTTTACTTCAAGTTGGTTCGAATAGAGGGAATTAACTGCTTCCTAGTGAGCTCTTGCAGAGTAAATGATTCAAGTTGAGATAGTGCTTCCACCGGTTTAACATTTTCTCGGGGGATGGCGTAAATGACGATAAGGAGCAGGTTGTAGTGGAAGAAGGAAAGCGAATTTCTTGCAACTTTTGCCTATTTGATTTCAAATTCAAGTGCTACTGAAAGATAAGAGATTGATCTGACCATGAACGAATACCGGCAATAATATTCGAATCTCGTTGTTTGTAAATGAAAATGGATATAATTTAAAATATTTTATGTCGCATGTCTTCTTTGTTTTAAAGTGTCTGACTAAAGAATCCATAATTTGATTTGGGTTATGAAAAAGAAATGGAGATGTGTAAGGGGAAAATCACAACACATAAAAATAATGGATTTTATAGAATGCCGGAAGTTCATTGGTCAATGTGCTGTTATGAATGTTTTATCTATGAGCAAGAGGACTTGAAATGATGAAGCTGTAAAATGACAGCATTTTTATGCTTCTAAAGATAAAGGTTTTTCGCAGCCACATAGCAAATCCAAATGCTGTGGTCGGTAGGTTGAAACAGGGCAGTAGGCGTCCGAAATCCAGACGTCTATTGACAAAGATGTCCATTTTTGTCTTCGTTTGACAACAGCAAACATTGTCTAACTTGTCAAAACAGGGATGTTATCGATGTCACCCAATCTCGTTGGATTAGTTTGTATTTGGTCATCATATCGGCTGGTTTTTATTGAATGCTGCAAAACGTGAATATTCTCAGTGTCAGTTCAGTATACAATATCATGTCGTATCGTTGAAGTAGGAGTGCATATTTTGTTGTTCAATTCTGATCGTTAAAAAGGGACAGTACGGTTACAATGAAAGCTTTTGTTTAAAGAAACCCGTAATACAATATGTTGCTAAAATACATATAAACATGCGGTAAGTTTGTTCACGAATTTAAACAATTAACCAAACGCTGGCGATTTCTCAGAGTAATAAGAAGAAAGAAGGCGGTGCTGTCTGACTTTCATCTTTAGACTATTATATGGCTTTGTATTATGTCTACTCATCTACATTAATACCATGTTCACATTGCATGATTTTCAGAACGAAAGAACAAGACGAAATATCTTTCTCATGTGAACAAATCGTAAATCATAGAAATGAGTTTTATGCTTTCTTTTCTGATTTCCAGTCATGTTGTAATTGGCTTTTTAAATTAAATGACATCCGTTTATTGCTACAATTACTGACGACTCAATAAGCAAATAAATCAGTCGTGTAAACTAAACTGCAAGAGAAGTAATGAAAGAAATGCATATATGGCATAGATAGCATTCCTTCCTTCGTTAAAAAACGAAATCCGATAAAGACGAGCTAATTTTTCCTGTGAAACTAATAAACAGAATAAGCTTATATTTCACGCATCAATGCTCTTCAGGTTTACAACTTTGGTTTCTAGAGCCATTATTGAATATTATTAAATTGTATTAAATTTTGTACTTGGAAGAATTGCAGTTTCCCTGTTAAATACATATTTTGATGTTCCTTTTAATTTTAATGGCATGGTTGACAGCTTCATGAGCAACAAGTACAATCTTCCTTTTACTGCTTTACACTGCTCACCTTAATACTTTTGCCAATAACCAATACCTGGTCAAGGTACTAATGGTTTACGGACACGTGGTGATGGTTGTGATTGTGAAGTATGTAATGCATGCATACTGCACACGGGCGAGAGACAAGAGAATAGTGGTTTTTCGTCTACTTAATCTGGATTCTGGATGGCAACACAATTCTTTCAGGATTTTCAATGTCAGGGCAAAGACGATGAAGCTAATCTAGATTCTGCTGACGTTCAAGTGAGTAATACCGGTGCGGTGCATTGCTGAACTCATTTATAGATATAATATATAATATTAATACCTATAAATATCGACCTAAACAGGTAAAAAAGATCTTTAAAATGAATGATACTTAAAACTGTTATAAATGTTTAAAGTGTATTTAAGCGGTATGCTTGATTGAGGTTAGGTATTTTGGACTACATTAAGGTCAAGGTATTCTAGGAAATTTTAAACATGCTAACGATACTAGCGTGTTTGGTTTGAAAACATGCAGTCTTATGAGCTTTAAAGGAAGGAGTCACAGTGACCTTAGCTAATGATAAATATAAATGCTTGCAGCAAAGTGTCCCTTTTATTAAAAATATTTCTACATAAAAAATAATTACTCATGTTTCCCAACTTAAAAGGAAGGGAGAGGCTATACTTAAATAACCATTGCCCGAAATATTGTATTGAAGTCTCTCATACTTAGTTAGTTATTATGTCCTGCCGCCTTTTCCAAATTCTTTCACATTAACAATATGTTTGCCAATATGTAAATGTTTATAATGGAGTTGATCTTTGATTCTGTTATAATATACTATTACTAAAATTGTAGGGTATATTGGATACATTACTTTAGTCTACCTTTTTCGCACCTGTTAGTTAACATAAAACCCCGTGTATTAACAAGGGTGAAGAGAATTGCTTTCGGTTTTGAAATTGTTGTGAATTCCTATCCCATACTTCCTTTTCTATTGTACTAACTACTGTATGCCAAAATGAGTTCAAATCGCATTCACATTCTCTATTACATGTACACACTTGGATGTACACTTGTTCTTATATAAATCTACCAGAACAGGTCTTGGATCGTTTGATGCAAAATGAGCAATTGTACACAATCAGGGGGTTGCTTGCCGTGTAGTAAACTAAAGTAGAGAGATGAATTTCAAGCGGATCCCACATATGCACATTAGCACTACTAATGCAAAAACGAATTCCTCAGGTAGACAAACCGCTTTACGAAAAGTATCCACTTCATTCATTTGAACAATTCATTCATTTAAAGAAATTGCTTTCTCTTCACCTTCGGATTTTTAAATCAATCAGAAGGATACACAGTTTATCTCGATGAGGTTTTTTTTTTTACAAAGGATGGTATTTACTAATGCTTATGTTTAGTCCATGCACGAACCAGAACCATTTATTTAGGTATGCATACCAAAAGATTTATCCGAAGGATCAAAAATCTAAACTGCAGAAACTTACCAATAAACCGGACTACCATACTATAAGAAAATGCTCATCATGTTCTGCAACACAACAGGTATTTAGATTCTTATTCATTTAAATTATTGCATTGACAAATTTCCGGAAAAATTCCTTTCGCAGGTTTCGAGCAACTACCTCGAGTCATCTTTAAGTTCTCTAACAAGAAGAACAGGTGCTTTTCTTTCTGCCGTCTTCGCTTTTACACATTCTTTGCTAAAATATTGCGGCTGCATGGTTCGTTCTCATTCGTACTTGACCAGTCAAGTTAGAGGGGTTGTTGAGGATATTTCAGTAGGTACATTAGTATATTAGTTATTCATTTCAATCTCATTCATACATATAGTAACTTCAAGCCGGTTATTGCTCAATTGCAAACTATGTACTGCAAAATGGCGAAAAATGGCATACCTACCTATACGTAAAATGCTTTCAACCATAACTAGTAAAATTGCCATATGATAAGTAGCTGTCTGATGAATATAAAGCTATCGATTCTTTAACTATTTTTGTTTGCATCTAAGACTTTTGCACGTACATATATCCAACTAAGAACTTTCAACTGTACAGTCGACTTTCCTACTTTGTAATAATTGTAATGGTTTCCGAAAAGTAAGTATATTATAGGCCAAAAACTTTTCCCCTTCCAATCAACACGCAAAAATCCAGCCTGATCCTCGATATTTTTCATTATTCCTTTGGTGAGAGAAGTAACTTCATTAGGGTCAAGTTAACGAAGTTAAGGCAATCCCTTATGTCATTTCGTAAGTTTTGAGAACTTACTAGTCATGCGATCCATTGCGTGCTTAATTTACCACCGAAAGCTTTATTACAGCGTGGGTTGAATAACCTTTATTTCTCAGGTTAGTTAGAATTTTGCGTAACATTATTATTATTAGCCAGTCTGCAGTTACATAATGTATTTGGAATCTAGGCTCAAAAGTCCAGTATTAAATATTGTGTATTAACATTACATCATATATTTTTGTGATATTGCTTAACCACTTATGTGGCGAAAATCTAAAGCACCAAAATTGTGAGAGTATGAGACTTTCTCATTTCATTTACTTGACACAGTAAGGGGCAATTTGAGTTACAACATGCAGCATAATTTTACAATCGACGCATTACATCCAATAACTGAAAAAAATCATCTTCTAAGTTAAATGATAAAAACCGGTAATTTATTTGGTAACATAATAGTACGCAGTAATAAAATCGTTATGTAATTTATTATTTCATCAGATCCCATTTATAATTAACAGAATGTCAAAGTGAAATAAATTAGCTAAGCAGCTTTTACTTTTTTATAGGAACATCATCGGTTTTGTATAAGTCATAAAGCGAAATTGCGTAACTGTTCTTATGTGTAGCACTTTGTTAAAAGAAAAGACTTGACACTAATGAATAGTATGCTAATAATTTTTTTGCAGTTATATGAGTGATTTGTGTAATTACTATTTTTAAAGCTTCGTTAATTGAGATTATGTAAGTAAGCATTCGCAGACATATCGGAATTGTAGCAACTTAAATAAAATAATATATTTCTTTTCACAATTTACTTTTACTCTAATCATCGCTTAAACTGCATAAAAATTGTAACCAAAAGGTTGAAGGTAAGATTTTATTATGTTATGTATACTGCTTTTTCTAGCAAATTTGCACATGCATGGCAAGTTCATTTGTAATTCTCAGGTGATATCACACAATGCTGGTGAATGATGTCATCTGCAACTATAGCTATAGCTTATGGTAAAATGTTCATAATATGCGTGCTGGTAACATTTCAACTCGTACAGCGTGAGCAAGAGTGAAAAAATCAAGATATTTGCACAAACTAAGCTAAGCCACAGCTTGTCCTTTCCCTGATATTATCATCACGCAGTCAAGCCGGATGGGTGGATGACTTTAGTGGAAGCAAGGAGAGTAGAAAGTGTTTACCGAAAACTCCCGCAATATACAATTTCATGGGAGACCCTGTGACACTTGTTGATTTCATTTCATTCACTTCTATAATATAGGTATTCAGCGTAGTAAGAGTTCCTTCTACTACAAAATAGTCCATCATACCTAGGTACTACAATTGCCGGCCACCACTGGTTAACATTTTTGCAGTCAGAATGTAATGTAGATGTACTAGCTTATAGGATGTATGTTCCTGTAGGCGTGATTATGGATTAATTTCACATCAACCTTACGCTAAAATCGAGTCTAGTTCGAAGTATTCGCTCGCCAATCACATCCAATTCTATCAATTCTAACAAAATATGAATCAATTTCTTATTCATTTCTTAAAATAGACGTTATTATTGTTTGGCATTGCTTGTATTTAGTAAGTTGTGAGAATCTTTTGAAACAACCGGAAAGTAACATAAAAGTAACAGAAATTGGTATAAAAATAAGTTACAGAACTCCCAGTGGATAAACCGATAAACTGCCTTTACATTCTCTGGAATTTAGAACATCATAAAAATTCACAAATATCATTCCCATGCATTAGTAATAATTATAATAGTAATCAATTGTAATCAATTTCATTATGGATAATCTGGTCTCACCGGATGAGTAGAAGGAAATGCAAGAAAGAAAAGGAAATGCGATACAAGTTTAATTTTTTTTTTAAATCTGTGACAAATACGATGGATGTAAGTAAAACAGTTCGAATGTTACCTAGATTTTATACTTGGAATGTAGGAGAACAACTCATAAATGGAGAAAATTCAAAATAAAAAGATTAAGAGTAATTTTTCTTCAGGAATAAGAAAATGAAACCTGTTGACTCTTGTAGATTTAATGATCATTTGCTTGGCACGTTCATTATTACGCGAATGAAGTGTATCGGCTGAAATTTTTCTTCATTTGAAGTATAAAAGTTTATACTGATATGTGCATGTGTGTTTTCCTTTCTAGTGGATTTATTACTACTTCCTTTTTACGTTACTGCCACCACTACTCAAACAAGAACTCCCTTTTCTCATCTCATTTGTTGCATGCCGGCCCAACATTTGCAATAAATGACAACTGGTGCTGTTGTTGATATTCCCTGTTTTTCACAATTTAAACACAATACGTATATATGCGGATGGATGCCTCATGTGTTCAAATAATATTATAATGACTTCTTACATATTTTCCATTTCCATAATAAATATGGCAAAATTCCCGTGTGAGCGAAGTGCAACTTCAGACTCCACAACAATAAGTAATTGTATCATCATCATCATCAAGTCAATTTCAATAACAATAATACATAATAATAACAAAACAGTATCTGCGACAGTACCGTAGTGGAATTTACACAACACACGGCACACACAAAAAAGTGGGAACAATGGACGGCTACGTTTTTTACGTAACAGCATATAGGAAGATAAAGGCGAGCATATAGCTTATATACTCGGTTTGGTACATTATATATACCACAAGTTCTATATCTATTTTCAATTGCATAAAAAATATGCAATGGTCTCTTTCTTCCCAGTTTATGTGAAAAAAAATGCCGATCCGATAAACTATCCTGGGAGAGTTGCTGGCTACCAGATTCCCATTATTGTAGCTAAACGTATGAAGTAGGTATATAATCTGCAAGCACATAAGTCGACAACTTGTACAAAATTTAACGGCACACCTCACTAAATCATGCAGCCATGGATGAGGTCTCGTTCTCATCTCATTCATCTTTATTTTTCCCTGTCTGCATGCATAATGCAGTTTTCTTTGGCTGTGGGTAAAAAACTCCATAAGTCCATACCTTTATCTTTTCCAATCACCATCGTACATATTTTTACTCATTATTACTACTTTACTGTATCCGCCCGGAAATTCAAGTGAAGACAATAAAATATTAATTTGTGAGCTGAAGCCACATGTGTCGTTTGGTACACGGAGAAAAAAATATTTGTAAAGCCAACCAGACACACACGAATACATGAAATTATAAATATGGATTGTAATATTATGGGTATAGCTAATATTACAACTCATTGAGAATTGATTGTTTAAAAATATTCTTGCTAAATCACAAGGGGTTATAAAGGGACGTTATTTTTGGCCACAATGTGACAGAATAAACATGACGGGTTGCAAAAAAATATTCTGTTATTCAAAATAGGCGTGTGTAAAACAGACGTTTGTTGTCAATGAATTAGGTATATATATAATTGTAATATTGAGTTGGTGCCTACATGAATGCAGACAATGAATTGAACTCCTACTACTGCTACGATAATATAATATTTCTTTTATAAATGAGCTTTTAAACGAGGTTCATTTTACTATTGACTTTGCCATCATATTGCGATCCGCAGCAACCAGAGAGAAGCGAGAACACCAGAAAAATTCCTTTTCGACTTTTTTCCTTCCTCTCCTGTACGTCTGGTCTGGTCTGTGCTGCTGCCTACTTTTCATCAAACAATCATTCATTGGGAACCTTTTCCTTTGCCTTTTCCCAGCACTTATATCAAACGCACAGACAGACTGTTTTTTTCTGCTGAAAAACTACATTATTACAAGCAAAGTAGCATAAAAGTAAGCAACCTACAACATGACGAGAAATTGAGTAAGTTTTGCTCATGCTGCAACAACATTACAGTGCAATAACACCAGCAGCACAGGCTTTTCATAAAAATAAGAAAAAAAGCTGCAGCATCTCTTAACACTATTATCATTTCTTCCCTTGTCTGCAATTCTGCAGGTTGACTACTAGACTACTTGCTTTATACTATTACTATTACTACAGCAAATGGCAAAAGATCTGAATGATCATCATCATGATTTTAGTATAAGCAAAGATATTTTTTATTGCGTATAATGTTATCACACACTATATACCACTACATTCTCCACATCTTCAAGCTTCTGCTTCGTTATGTTGCAGACGATAGGTATGTGTATTAAGACTTTTCATAGTTTTTCTCATTTCTCACATATCAAAAATCTTTCTTTTTTGGTTAATGCCTTTTCATCTTAAGGAAACGGCTTCATGATGATGGTTAATATTAATATACTTGTATATTATGTGAGTTAAGAAGGTATAAGAAAGCATAAAGCTCATATATACACACAATTCTGCTGACGTTGATGATCAAGCAAAAAAAGAAGAAAAATGCATATTATTGTATGAACACGTACAAAATGAAACTACAAACGACTAAATTTTTAAAACTGCAATAAACTTTTTTTCTCTCGTTTTTTCTTGCTATATAGCAGCTATTTTCTTTCTTCCTACTAGGATAAAAGATCTTTGAATCTTTTTGTACAATATTTATTCAGGTATTATTATTCTTGTATTGTATACATGTCATTCGCTTTCCTCTCTGCTATGTTACATGAATGCAAAACGGAATTAAATACAATAAAATTATCCATAAGTACCTATATAGGTAGAATTACTTATGTCCATGGTTGTTTTCCTTTGTGTAAGAATAATAGCGCCGTTCTATAGAAGCTCTGAAATGTAGCTGCAGTTGATAGCTTTTTGATAAAACAGGTAATATTAAGAAGAAAACATGTGAACAATTAAAACAAAATTAAGTTCGTACCACCGGCTTATTATTGCTCTACGTAGGAATGATGGATGCTACACATAACAGTTTCAAGGATTGCATCACACACATAAAACTTTTTAGTAGTAGTAATAATCATCAGCAGAAAATTATATATAGTTCATTATATAACGAGCAGCACATATGCGGTATGCTACGTAAGGTGAAACTATTATAATCTCTTCTCCACTGCAAATAAGCTTATATATTTTTTAATCATAATTAATATCAACATTAGGGGATTTTATCAAGTTTAGGCCATCTCGGATCTAACAATCAAAAAGGATTTCCACCAGGGTAGCTTTTCTTACTAGATAACCGTCTTACCAAAAAACAGGATATGATGACGTGGACAAGCAAAAATACTTTGGCCGCAAAGGAAAGGTTCAACTTTAATTTAACAAAATTAAGTTTTCAACATTCGAATGTATGTATGCAAGAATGTGCATGGTGTCTATAAAGTCTGAAATAAATGATACCACATTATTGTTGCAATATATATGCAAAAAAAAGAATGCTTCTCTCGTCTTTTTTTAAATCGCAATTCTGCAAAAAATTCAAAATTAATATATGAACAACGAAATAACAATATGATGAGCCGGTAGAAGTTGCATTTAATGACTAAGCTTTACCACCAGTTTGTTAACATTTTTGATCAGTGCATTGTAATTTTAAATCCTCAAACACACTAAATAATAAAATTGTTTATAATGCTAACATCTCAAAGAAAACAGTAAGCTTCGGAAAAGTTACCTCAGTTGAACATCGCATATTATGTAGCTCTGCTGAATATAAATGGTTACAGTAACAGCTTTTAATGAACTGTACTATTTGCAAAGAATTCACTGTATATAATTAGAGGCGTGTACTCAAGAGCCAACCAAAAGAAAACTTCTTGGAAGGAGGGTAAACATATATCCGGAAAGAGAGCAAGTTATATAATTGCTGATTAAAGAAAGCTGCTTGGTTGAAGAGGTATATTTAACATCTTGTAACGAAAACGCCTGCCACGTATGACCGAAATATTGTACAAGTTACTGGAGAAAACATGCACCTCTTTCATGGATGGATTTTTTCTCTCTTCTACAGACTATCACCAAAATGCCAGTGCATATAATGAGCGTGTACACGCCACACGCGTACATTTATATATTTACCAATTTTTAATAAATACCATGCACGAATCATTTTATTAAAGTTCATCATGTATGCATTTGCCCCACAACTATTATTATTACCGTCAGCATTATTATTGTTACTATTACAAGTTATAAGCATCAACTGAAAACGGAAGTAGTCATGCCATGCCTTTGCTTACTTTTTTCTTCATCACATTACATCACTATCAACATTAAAATCTTGAAAATTATTGCAGTTGCAAAAGAAGCATCAAAGTAGGGGAGATACTTAAATGGTCATTATTATTAAATATCAAGTTTATTAAGTAAGTCTTTCTCCCTCTTTTCTTGAAAAAATTGCTGACTCGCCAGAGTGCCACCGTCGCCGGAAATGGGATACCTGATAAACCTTTTTCTGTTCCCTTTTCTTTTAGTTGCACAAAAACTACACTAGCTCTACACTATTACAAGGAAACGACCAATGTGCAAAGCCAAATTGGTAGAGAAATAAATATATTTATTCTTCTCAGACATCGGCACACCAAGCCAGTGACCATACCAAAGACACTGGCTACCATCTCATCGTACCGCTTCGCTAACACCATTTTTATCTTAAATATAAGACTTGACTATAAAATAAAATACACGTTGCCCGCATGAATATCAGATCACAAAAGAACGGGAATAGTACAATAATATGTACACATAGTTGAGTAATAGGGATATGCACCGTCCGTCTGTCTGTACATGAAACATATATATTAGCCATAAACATTCACACATGCAATCATTATAAATGCTCATGCATACTCACATTCAAATATTGCGATCGCACGCTAGGAAGGATATTGTTACTGAATTCAGCGAAGCCAAAGCCCAGCTCCTTTTTTTCGAGTAAAGGAGAAAAAAGTCAGTCAAGCTAAGAAACACCATAAACCGGCTTTTCTATTTTTACTTCTTTTGGCTGTAAAAATAAAATTAAAACGATATCATTCTTTTGCCTTATACCAACAATAAATACTCTTTTTATTAGATAGTCGAACTTATAGTCGTAGACTTGATGCTGGCAGGCAGCAAAATTCAGACACCGGATATGGAGGAATATATATATATATATGCACACGATATAACGTGTAGGAATCGCTTGTTGGTGAAATGATGCTGCACCTTCCTTCTAAACTGAAATAAATGGAGTTCGAGATGCTGATAAAGAAACTTGCACATATATATCTTGAGCTTTTGAATGATTAAAGCGGACAGAGAACATTATCTCCTGCAGTTTATACCTATATGCACATATCCATCCATCATTAATGCTGTTAAAAGGGCAAAGTTATCATCTTCAATTGAAAATAAAACCATTCGGATTTGGACTTGTTGTTTGTTGCAGGTACTACCAACTTGGGTTGAAAGTTTGTGCAGAGCACTAATAAGGTTGTTAATTCATTCTTGAAAACGATACAATCTTATTTTTCTCTTTAACATCAAATCAAACTCAGCAATCTGCTGGATTGTTGTAAATATCTATATTATTATCAATGCTAGCGCAAACTGAAGCTTTACAAGAAAATATATACCTGAGTTTCAGAATCACAATGAATAAGAGTTTATAAAATATGTATATATTTCATACATTGCTATAAAGTCAATAGCAAAGTGTTTTCCCAAGGAAGTATTCTTCCTTTAAGTTTTTCTTCAATTCAATTCATCTCTATTTAGGCAGGTTACATGAACATCATTAAGAGCTTGTGCGAACAACGGAAGAATTTCATTTCTTCTCTGTGATGCCCTGTCTCACAAAATGAACGTCAAACACGATACGATAACAGAGAATGTAGAGAACATGTTAAGAATAATCCATCCCTCATCTTCATTATTACTTCGGATGTAGAAAAAAAGTGGTGAAGTCTCTCTTCAGATTCGGACAGAAACGTGAATGTTGCTTCAGTTCTTTCTTATACCGTAAATAATGCCCGGCAAAACTCCACATAAAACTTTTACAGATGAAGATGGATACATTCTGTTTTCTGATCATCATCATCGTTATCATTATATAAATCATCATGAAATGAAAACCACCACCACCACCACCACTATACAACCACTGCTGGTGTCCAAATATGAAATAACATAATATACTGTACTGCATCTATTTCTCTTTTTAGTTGGTTTCGTATAAAGCGGGTATTCGTGCATAGATTGTATATCTACCTAGCTACCTGTTTATATCATTTTTTTCATAAATCCTCTCTAAATTGTCATTACCACATTTTCATTGTGTTATTGCCTCTTTATCGTTTTGCACGATAGTAAAAATACTAAAAATCCTGGCATGGAACAAAGAAAATATTTTAGTAATATTAGGAATATGACATGTCAGTTATTTACCAACAGCACCACATAAGATGTAAGGTAGGTATATAGTCATATTAACAGAAGAAGACACCATGTTTATGAGAAAAAAACTAAATAAAGCACATCACACTTTTTTTATCTAAATTCTATTACCAGCAAGCAATCATCAACAACCGCCAACGAATATTCTCTCTTTTTACTGGGAAGATGGATTGATGGTTGCAAGCAAAGGTTTCTCAGATAATGCAATGCACCAGCACGCAGCAGCAATAATCATAATGGCAACAATAATAGCAAAAATAAGCAACCACATTATTTTACCAACCACCAACAAAATAAGTGTCAAAATATTCACCAGTTTTTTTTCTCTCTTCTTCTTCGTCTGCCATATAGTCAGTGTTCAATAACCGCATTGGAAATGACCAGACCATGATACAGACACGACGTGTAAAAAGAATGTTCATTCGTGAAATTTATTATGCTGAGAGACGTACTTTCATAATGACAGGCAGTCAGTCGAATAGAAAGAAAAATGAGAAAAAACAGTAAAGGACTGCATACCATCGTTGATGGTGTAGGAGATGGATAAAAGGAAAGGGCAGGATGAAGTAAAATAGATGACAAGAAGACGGTGGCACAAAACGGAGGCAATGAAAGAAAGAATATTATTGCAGTCCATCCCTCTCGTTATTCTTCCCTTACACTTCTGTTTGCTATTACTTAGCTCTTTTGTTGATTTGAGATGACTGTATGTAGTAGTGAAATACAAGGAATTGCAAGACTTTCAAGGAAAAACACTGTGACAATGAATTGTACGTCAATATTTCGGTGCTCCAACATAACGCATACATTTTGTTAAATGAAACAGTCTCATGAAGACATATTTTTAATCTTTCCAAAGAAGACTATACTATGGGCTCATAAGAAACATCAACAGTAACATAGAGGCGACATAGGCAGCATAAAAGTTACATTTTGCATAAAAAGAATTAGTTTACAGAATTGCATATTTCTCTTAGTATTTATATTATTACTTTTAAACGCCTCTGTCTCCATCATCATCATCTTGGAGCTTGTAAAGGGGAAAAATCTTTATCTCTGCCTACTTTCTTATCGTGCAGTACGGGCAGAGAGAGAGGAAAAAGAGAAGCGAGAAAGAGATTTTGTACGCGTACTGAAATAAAAATCATTAACATTTCTATCCCTTTTCGGCAAGTAATAATATAGCACCACACAATAGTATGCGCTCTTGGCTCACCGTGTGTGTGTGTGTAATCGTAATCATTGTCGTCTTCACCGGTCGACTAAGTCAACGAAAAAAAAACATTTTTAAAAAGTGCACATTAATTCTTATTATTACCATTATGACTGAAAATGAATGACGATGCCATTGGAATTTGGAATGCATATGGATGGGTGGATATTAAATGTTTGTATGTGCCGAAAAAACTTTTTGTGTAGTCGTATTCGCAGACAAATGAATTGATGTATTCAACAGTTATTTTGTCATATAGGAACTCAGTATGTATTATTTTGTGTACTGCTTTTGCTCATAATATAATAAAAAAAGCATGTTTTGTTCCCCCTTTCTCCACATCTTCTCGCTTAAGCTCAGACATGCATAATAGCTATGCTTATACTTACATTTATTATATAGACGATATATTTAAGTACATAAACACATACCAAATACATGTATAACATAATCACGCCCGCTGTTGACTTTACTATAGCATTCGTTTACTCTCTGCAAAATTACATTTCATTGCTGTTACACACTGCTGCATTAATGTGGCATTGTCGGCAGTCGACGTGCCAGATTTCGAAAAATATAATCACTGTTCTGCTTTTACCTTTTACCATTGTAGAAGAATGAAGCGATGGCGTTTTCAGTAGCATAGATTTGTTGCGAGAAGAAATATTGCATACATTAAGCACTTGCAGCAAAGTAAACGTCCTATTAGCAATGGCGACTTCTGGATGACATCTGTAGATTGATGAAGCATACCTATTTTATGCTTTGCAGAGGAATCTAATGTATATGAGCGTCTAGGTTTAGAGTGGTGGTAATCATAAATAATTTATGCATCAGAAATATGTAAGCAGTTATTTTTTCATTTGCCGCCGATTCTATTATAGTAGTGTTCTCTCCTTAGCCGCAATGATGACTATCAGTTTAATCCTTTCTCTTATTATTAATATCGTTTTATGTAAATACACTTCTTGTTACTTTTTTGCATTGCTATATATCGAAACAGAATACAAATCTCATAACTACCCATGCATTATTCTGACACTGAAAAACGGGTTCGAATTATGAATGAGACTTCAAAATACACTGAAAACTAATAGATTATCTAAGTTATTGCAGTATTTTGCAAAATACCATAATATAGTTTAATACCGCATCATTCATAATAACACTTGCATGCATCACAGACATCGCACTATAAATATATTGGGATTATTCAATGAAATTGACTAGCTGCAAGTTGACAAACCAACCTAGTTCTCTAAAACCTCGTCATGTTGTAACAAAGGTGCGCAGATCGAAATCATTAATGCCATGAAAGCTCACTATTAAAAAGTTAAAATTTCGTCCGTCTGTTCTTAACCTAATTAATTATTCTAAACATACATTTTCGGACTACGATAGGCACTTGGGGGTGTACTCTAAACAATATTAAATTGATGCATGATTCAAGTCTGGATTTTAATTTTTTCAATAACGTGCAGGTTTTAGGAAAATCCTTATAGACACAAGACTATTTATATAAAATATATAATTAAACATGCTGGTTTTTAGTTGTTTAGTATTCACAACATAAGAGAGCTTTTTTTATCCAGAAAAGAAAGTGTATACATTGCCGTAACCAACCGTCAATTTTAATTTGAAGTGTGTGTGGCTTGATAGCATGCGCGTGGATACTGATGATGACATGCAAAGCGATTTAAGAAAACGCCGGAAGTGCCAAGTGAAGCAGGCAAATTCAGCTTACCACTAGACTTACCTCTCATACGTTGCAAATACTTATTATGTACATAAAGCTGTTTGAAAAATATTTTATTATGTACGCAGCATTTTATGCAACAAGTAGCTCACAAATGTAGCGTGCATACGTTTTACACGTAGGCACGTATTTCCGAAATTTGTATTTATAGGTAAAAATGAAACACCACATTTTGCTGGTGGTGATGATCGACATTTAAGGAGACTTCACAGTAAGGCTTCTCGTGCTAGAATTTATACAAATACAATAGAACTTTCGGTGTGTAAAGAATGAAGGAGTTAAACTTTAAACTTAAAAGACGTAATTACATAATATATTGAATGATGTTTTAGACAAAAAATTCGATGGCACAATATGCACACCTTTGTCGCACATCAATAATGATGTATAAAACAATGTTAAATTGAAGTTTTAAAACAAATTTCATTCAAAACTTTCTCCGATCTTACGTTCCAGAAGCATATTACAGCATGAACTAACTACCTTGGAGTGTGGTGAGTGAAGCTGTTGATAATTTTACAGATAGGGCTTTAGAATGAATGAATAGGACGGATCATGTAGATAAGAAATTTTATACTTATGGTGTGTCACACTCAAATGCTTTTCTCATTTTCTAAGATTTTTTGGATATGTGTGCTTGTTGTGATATTAGTTATTGGTCCATCACAAATTTGTATACACATAAATATCAAATGCTCAATCCGTTAGCCCTCACCTACTTTTGTTAATGTTAACTTCAAGGGCAGAGGTCATATGTCAAATGGTCTAAATACCAAACAGTGTGTATTGCATCAATTGCAAATTGATAATTATGAGTAGTTTCATTTCACGTTACTCAACATACATAATCTAGTTTTAGCAATTGCCCCATTATATTTAAGAAGGACCGAATTGGGCCCAACTACTTAAAACATTGGGTTTCATTTGATTTCCTGGAAAAATAGGAAACGTTTATATTCGTCATGACGCAAAGTTTTCATACAAAAATTACATTACTGGCAACTTGAGATGACTCAACAGTTTGCAACTCACTTTGTCAGTAACTTACATACCAACTACTACAATAGGAATTTGCATATTACATATTATGTGTACATACATTTAGGTAACTACATTTGCTTATTTGTATCGTCTTGCTGTTACATTCATTTTTCTAGCATTATTCACTACAAGTCTAATTTCCTTAAAAATGATACTTCAATAGAATTAAATCCCAGAAACCGTCCGGGTTCTGTGAAAATAAATTACGATATAATTTGTATACTGTTTAGCTTGGCGTTGCATTCAGAATTTGTATTCGTACATGGTTGCGTATCTTATTTGTACTAATGACTAGCTTCAAATTTTACTTCGTTCTCGATGCAACAAACATGTTGTCGAATTTCATTTTCAGCCAAGTGGCTCATATATTTTGAGTATATAAATTAGACTAGTAGATTGTAAGGAACGCCTAAGGAGCGTTTCTTTTTAAGATAATCTTGACTCACTCAGTCAATCCAGAACCATACAGGAAGTTAGCTTATCTAGATTGTCCAGTTTTTATCTTCTTAAAACATTTTTCTTGCCTTTTTCTTTCACTTGCCTGTATTATGGTTTGCTTAACATTGTAAGATCAAATTTGAAACAACTAAAATAGATGAAATATATTATACATGGGGATTTAAGGGTGGATGTATTACAGGAATAAACTTATGGAACTGGCGTTAATATAGTATTTCAAACTTTTTCTAGATTCAAGCAAACTCCAGCAATGTTCGAAGTACATCTATAAATCATGGCTATAAAGCGATAACAGAGCAGCATGCAAGTTTATGCTGTTTCGAATAAATGAATGTGTAAAAACTTTATTGTGAATGAAATATATTAAAACAATTCGGATATGATTTAAAATATAATACATTTAATATTATAGTCATCCAACGAAGAAAGCCCAGATGAATAAATGGCAGATTGGCAGATAGTGATTAGTAATAAAGTAATACAATATATAAGGTTTCATCTTCATCTATGCACATATGATGCATGAACAGCATGAGCATAATAATGATTCATTAAGTACATACTACTGATGAGTGATGACTGATATTAATGCATAACCTTTAATGACTACAATTAATGGACGGTTGCGTCACACCATTCATACCACTCTGGAAGCAGAAACAGCGATATATAAGAGAAGAAGTCGAGCATCGTCAAAAAACTGTAATCACTGGATGAGTCAGGGAGTGGAAGAAGTCTTAATCTATACTTGCCATGATTTTGTCATTTATATATCTGCTTGTGATTTACCAAACCCAAATAAATAGGTATTTACATCATGTATGTATGTATAATAATGGAATAATCATTAAAAATTAATTTTAGTTTATCAATGAATTGACTCCCTGCCTTTCTTCTGGAATGAAAGGAGTTAATACGTTCATGGGTTGAAGTAGACTTTTATAAGAAATAATGAATTGGGGGTGGGCTGGATTTGATTTCTGTATAAGGGGCAATCCTCTGCTGATACAGTTAGTATGAAATAGGATATTATATGCTTTAAGTTTTAAGAGGCAACAAAGGTTCATATTCTGAAGGAGCCGACGAGGGAAAAGAAAATTGAATAAATAAATGCAACACAACGTTAATATGGAATGACATGTTTCCTTACCGTATTCAAAGAGTCAACTGAAGTAAATCAATTTTCATTCATGAAATTAGTGTAACCAATATAAACTTGGTTGAGTGTATAGCAAAATATTATTCATAATTTAGTATTTTTCTTTCATTTGCATGTATTTATAGATATAGTTGAGAAAATACTTATATTATTTATATGCCTACATAACATTTATTCATGTAACCCATACCCGAAACTATGTATCGTTTACACAAACCATCAATGTTATCAATTTTCTTTGGTTTAATGGAACCAAAACCAGCAAACGTACCCAAAGCCGTCCTAACAAACTCATGATTAACATTTCAAAAAAGAAACATTTTCAAACGACCAACATCATGAATCATGATGATCCTTAACTAAGCCTCAACAAGAATGTGTATATGCGTCTCCTTCTCCCTTTTATTCAACAAGTTGGCTCAGTATAACTTTTTGTTCGGTTCAAATACCAAGAAAATGCTCAATGTAAGGAATAATGTGTGCGACTGTCAGTTTTCCAGTAAGAGGAACATTGAACATAGATTTATAGAGAGAGAGAGAGAGAGGATGATGATATTGCTACTGCATTATATAAACCTCGAAGTAGTAATATAGCAATAATAATAACGTTAATGTTACATGAGTGGAAAGTAGAATATATTTATGCTAGCTTGTTATCACCCCATTATGGTTTTTATATGAGAGTCAGCGATATGATGTGGTGGTGATTATTATGATGTGATGACTATACACATATAATACAAAAAACCTTTATTTCTCAAATATCACATAATGCACGACTATATAGTAGACATTAAGCTTTTGTATGGATTATAATGTAATATGTCTTTGACCGCAAGAAATTAACAAGAAAAACCAAAAACTGCCTTGTAAACTTTTTTTTGAATGCATGTAATATGTTGGACCTAATCTTTATCGCCATAATAATTTATTGGTGTAGTTTACATGTTGCATTGCAAGTTTAATTTTACTGGTGGTGGATCGCTGAAACTGTGAATGTATGAGTATTACCTCCGTCTCAGTGAGCCCAACTAATGACGACGACAGGAAAGCATCATCAATGAACGGATATGCTCACGATATTTTGTGTGTTTACTTTTGAAAGCTTGCTTTATTTGAATGTTCGTTATTATTATGAATGTTTCCGATAATATTATTTAGCTGTGGCGGTGGTGGTGTGGTAGTAACAGTCAAATTTGCATTCGTGTTAGTGTGAAATGATTATGTTCTCAGAATGAAAACAAACTAATGAATTACAAGAATTTAGAATAGTGAGAAATCCGCTTTTCTCTTGATATACAAAAGGGTTTATTGATTACAATTATTTTGTCGTTTATCAATAAAATATTATATTAGTAAAAAAATTGGTGCATGTACAAAAATGTTGAGTTGTTAATGTACAAGCATATAAAATATATCAAATAATAATATATTATTTAACACAACCGTTTCTCATAAGATTCTCTCAGTCAATTCATACAACCATAACAGCTAAAAAAAGACAAGACAGAAGTAAAGTAGAAATGATGACGTCAGCGAGTGCAAAAGCCAAAGTCCGTAAATTTTCCCTCGATATATTACTCTCTCGCCCATTGATTTTGCAACTTGTCCGATTCCCATCGTCAAATCAGCCTTTATCTTGTACACTTGTAAAAAAAATTTACCGGAGCTGGAGATGCCACGGGCTGTGATGCCATGATTGTTGGAATTTATTAATATCGTTGACTAAACGCCGACAAAATCAGCTTTCACAATGATCTCAGAAGTTATAACATCACTCTGTTAAATCATTGGTAAAGCCGGAGTTGTCGGCAGTTTCTGCTACTTTAGAGATGAGTGATGATAAGGTAGATTTGATTATTACAAGCGCCAACGTTGATTACGAAAATCCAAATGGAGGAAAGATTCCAATCTTTCGCTGACGTGCTTTCATCGTCCACCACACGTTTTCATGTGTGCACTATCTGCTCCCGTAAGTAAAGGAAATACTCACGCACGCACTTTAGGTGGAGAGATTGGCTATTTTTTAAAGTTTGCTTTGACGTTCCCGGCGAAGCACATTCCAGCAAGGCCAGGCGATGAAAACACACGTGTTATGTTAGTACATTCATATATGCATCCTGTAGAAAAGAAAAAAAAAGAATCCTCCAGCGGTAAAATAGTTACGTAGCAAGAGAGCCAAAAACAAATACATACCACAGAAGTTTTTTAGCTTCTCTCACTACACAGAAATGAGAGTGAAAGAGGGGAATGCATGATAATGATAATATTATAATGATGCCCTTCACCATGATAAAAATTCAACTTGAAATTCACTCCTCTAACCATGCCATCATCCACTTGAACTCTGGTATGTGTTTTCTACTTGTGTAAAAAGCAACGAGTGAATGGCAAATGTGTGGTGATGTGGTGGCTCAGGCTGGTTCTCTGATAGTAATCATGACAAGAAGAGGCAACAAAATGACGACTTATGCATGTATATATGGTTTTTAAAGAGTAAAGGAATCCAGCAATGCAATACTTTTATAGTGAAGCCAGCAGTAAAATACCTTGGTTCCTCACTCTCCCTCTCTCTTCCCGTCTTCCTCTCTCGACATCATGGAAATCTGTAAAAAAAACCAACAAGACAAGAATTTTTTTCTTCATATTATATGCACTGTGTAAATTGTGTAAAGTGTTTCCTCCTTCTTGAAGAAGGATTCTGCTTGACTATTAAATGTCGAAACCTTTTTCTTCTTTAAACACTCCTGCAATTTTCTACAATGCAGAATGCAGAAAAGAAGGAAAAGGGTTTAGAGAGCGGAATAAAAAATAATGCAATGTGGGAAAGTACAAAGTACGCACACGTATTTTATAAATGGAATATTATTCAATGGTTGAAGCCCTTCCTATTGCTTAGATGGCTGAAAAAACGGCTTTTAATATGTGCACGCTGTTGCTGTTCATGATGCTGATGATGATGAGAAAGGAGCAGCAGCAAATAATGTAGAAGCAACAACATTCAACAAACCAAACCACCTCACCCACCCAACTACATACACACAGCTACAGAGAGAGAGAGAGAGAGAGAGAGCATTGTATCATCATCATCATCATCACACATACATAAAAATTCAGCATACCAAAACGAACCATCTTCATCATCTACATCACTACAACGATTACTATATTACTACTACCACTTACTGCTTTACTACTAGCTATATATTACCCCGTACTACTACCTACTTAAAAAACTTACTACTTTACTACTACAAAACTGCTTATTCGACCCAACCATCACCATTCCATTATTCCATCATTATTATCATGATCGTCATCGTACGAAAAAGAAAACCACTAATGCTACTTCACCACTATCACCACCACCACCCATTGACATAGTTGCACATTCCAAATCGTCATACACATACAAATCTTCATATTCCTATATATAAACGTGTCTTCTTCATCTCTGTATATAAAATAGAGAGAATATTATGTAGACGTGAAAAGGAAAATAATGGAAAGGAGAAGAGGAGGACGAAAAAAAAAATCTTTAACAGCATCCACCACTTCTACATCATCATCATCATCATGATCGTCGTCGTATACTCATCTTTCTCTTTGAATTTTTTTTTACAACAACAATGCAATGCACATACTTGCACACACCACCACCACCACACACCAAGTGATAATACTGCTATAGGGTTGAAAAGAGAAGAATGCTTATTTTTTGCTTCTTATGTATAATTTGAATGCATTAACGTTCCCTCTTGCTGTACATAGATTGCATAGAGACAAGGTATTATGCATTCATGTCTTTTTATTCATTTGCCTTCCTGCCTTCTTTTCTAAGTTCTGGATTAGTGAGGCGAGTTTTGTAGTAGTACTAATACTACAGCTTTTGCATTCCAAAAACCTGGGGGTCATTACAACAGTATGTAAAGTAAATGAGAGGTCATCATCGTCGTCCTCCTCCTCTTGTGAATCTACTTAAGCTGCTGGTGCCGTGGTTCAAAAGGAAGAAGGAGATAATATATTATAAATTTACATACCTATATGCAATATGCATATATGCAACTCGCATTTTTTATAGCGAATACTCTGCTGCAAAGGATGAACAAGATGATGATAATCATCATCATCGCTGTGTCGTCGTGAATGCTCCCACCTATATTTTTTACAAGCAAAAAAAGTCATTCTTTTCTCCATGCTTTAAAATCCCACACCCCTTGAATCCTCGACGCTGATAATGGAAGGCATGGAGAGATGATGATGATGATGTTACTAAAGCCGAAAGATACACAAGTCATAAGGCAAATCCACAAGTAAACTGCTTCTTCAGCGGCAGTTTATAATAATTATGGTTATCATTATTATTTGTGTGCTATTGCAAAGAATTACTCCTGTTCATCATCCATCCCTTCTCCATCATTTTTCTACCGCCGCGTATCAATGATATGAATGTAATTTTTGTAAGGTATACATATTTTCATAAAGGGACGTTACAAGTGCATTGGTAAGATTGACTGAAGATTTTACGTATTCCACTCTTTTTTTGCTAGCAACTTCCTCTTGTGCATGGTGAGCAGAAAGGCAAGAAGCCATGACAAAGGAGCACTCTTTTCTTCTAATTCGTATTCTTTATCAAGGAACTTGAAGCAGAATAAAATGATGATGATGATGCTGCTGATGATGGAATTTTTACCAGGAGAGAGAGAGATCAAACATTTTAATGCATGATGATATGCTGACGGTGGTGAGGTGGTAGTGATGATCATCATGATGACGACGATTACATCAACTTGTTCAACTTGTTACAAACTTACGTTAGCTTTTTCATACTTGTCCCCCAACTACGCAAAAATACTTTTTCCATATCATAAAAACCCACTTGTACTCATATTTTTTTTCAAAGTGCCAATGCATATCGAATAGATCAGAGAGGAGAGTATTACACTAACGCTTTATACACAAGACAGAGACTATATGCAGATTACATATAAGTACAAAAACTCTCAAACAACTAGAGAATACAATAGAACCAGAAGATGAAGAAAGAAACCCAACAAGTACGGTGCAATGACAATAATTTTTATACCGTTCGTATATGGAAAGAGGAAAAAAATCATTGAAGCGAAACAAGAAAGTAAATTGGATCTTTGTTGAAAAAAAATGACGACTACACATTCTGTAGCTGTAAATGTTGTAGGTAGAAATATTTATTTGGAATATGCATACTGTTCCACTACAGCACAATATATTCCCACTCTATCTCATACATTTTTGCAAAATGGTATTCATACTTTTTTACAACACTGCACTCCCTAAATATAATATATTCATAGTATGTATGTATACTGTATATGGGATATGTAAGCCTGTAGGACTAGCATTGTACCTACTCAAGGACATTTTATGACATTGCTTATGATTATCGTGATTATATATGTCGTCATGATCAGGATCATCTTTTGGCTTTAATATTTTATGTTTGAAATAAATAAACGATGAGATACACTCCTTTCAAGATTAATATGCTACATGGAGAGCACTGTATAATTTCCTTTTCTTCAAGCAACTTAAACAAGGCTTACAGCTTTCCTTCTTATGATGTCTACACTAAAAAAATATTGCCAAAATGCATAAAAAGTTTGAAAAAGAGACTGTCACTGAACTCTCCATCGCTCTGTCGAGTCTCACAATGATGACCATCTCTTTTTCCTTTTGTATATACCTACAACTAAAACAACCACTGCTTCTGCGGCTGCTCCCACCATTTTTTTTTCACGGAGCGATTTACACACGCATTTACTATATTTACCCATATACATGTCTTAATAATATGAAATGAATGTGTTATAAGATTTGATGATGGGTAATCAGACGCGACTGTCTGATCTGTTCTCTGCGTGTTGCATATTAGCTTTCTGTGTGGTCTAATATGGTCTAATGTGTGGTGGCTCACATCTCCCTTTTGCCTAAATACATCAGCATACGAAAATATAAATGCAATGCATTGTAATAGTAGCAAAAAAATTATACTTCCTACGGCGCTTTTCTTTCTTTTACTTTGATATTTTTCTCATACCTTTCAGTATCTCTGATTCACTATAAAGCACCAAAAGAAAGATAAAAACAACTATCTTAAAATATAATATACTACAACATTGTGCTTCAATTTTTTTAGCATATAGCAATATTTTTAACACCCAACCTATTCTCTTCTTTGAGATGAGAGTTTTTTTTCAATCGCTCTTGTCCTTCTTCCCACAAACAAACAAAAGCAATTTTTCTATCGACAATATGTTGCAAAAAATGCTGAATGAAGGTGGTGGTAACATATACCATGAATAATGAAGGTGCATGGTAAATTATTTTGTACATTATTGATGTTTGGTGGTATAGATATAAATATTTTAAAAAGTACTTTTTCTGAAAAAGATTCAATAGTAAAAGATATCTGAGTACAGATGAGTAAAAGGAGGCAGAGAAAGAAAGAGATAAAAATACAAAAAATAGTAGACAGGAAGGAAGATAGAAAAATATGTCTCACAACAGTCTCCATTCAATTGAGTAAGCCTTTGCGTCAGCGTGCAACGAGACATGTTGCTCTTTTCAGTTCACTCCGAATCACTCGTCTGAGCTCATCATCCCCGCAGCAGCACACCAATGGCACGGTGTTGTGTAACAGCAACAGGTTGTTATCCTGAAGAAACTCCACGAGTTGTGTGAAGAAGTGTATGGTAGAGAGCAGTGAGATGATTTACGTGTGTAAACGCAAGATTTGAAACAGCATTCGTATTGTTCTTTCACACATTGTAGCACAATGACAATATAATATTGTTCTTATTCTTGTCATAGTTAATGTTACGCACAAATAAAGCACCTCATTTCAGGCGGATGTTCCAGGGAGTTAATGGAATTTAATGTTTTGAAGTTCATATAATATATAGCTTGTGTTTAAATGAATGACGGGAATCAAATGTTTCAGGGTTCTCTTCAAAACGATAGAACAAGACCACCGTAGTAATATTCTTCAGTCAACCAGCCAACCAGACAAATCAACGAGCCAAGCCAGCAGACCAGTGAATATCACCGCAAAAAAAACTGTCTCTTGAAGCATGATGAAAGGGAAGAAAACCAAAGAGTGACTTGTGTAAGTTGTATAAAAAAATTCTTCGTCTTACAACAAAATGAAGTTCGTTTTCTTACTCTCTTTATAGTTTTTTTGTCTCTATTCTTTAGTCAAAAAAGGAGAAAATCTTGTGTACTGTGAGCAAAGTACATCGTACAAAACTCTTTTTGTTAAATAAGTAAACCTTTTTATTCCTTCTTCTAACACATAATACGTGCAATGTTCACAACACAATAGTAACGCCTCTGGCACTGCCGACACCATACTTCTACTTGAAAAAGTCTGGAATTGCACACTTAACAAGTCTAAAATATTTTTGCTTCTTTGTCGTTCCTCTCTGTCTTTCTCGTTCAGCTTGTTTCTCTTCTCTCAAGTTCTATCATTCAAAGTCAAATAGTCACGATGAAGATGGGCGAACGAGTGAGTCTCTTATTCATACTCATGTGATTTTACTCTTGCTGCCAATTTCTCAATAACCAACAACGAGCAAAACCAACCAACTACCATCACCACTGCTGCGTATTTTTCTTAAAGGTATAAACCAACAGTAAATGTCTGAATATGATTCATTCTTGGTACATTCAAGTAAAATGTTTCGTCAGTGATGAAAAAAATTATAGTGGGAAGAAACTTTGATTATTTCTTTTTGTTCACTTTCTTCATCAATATGAATTAGGAATAAAAAACACCAAGAGATGCAGTATGTATAATACTGACAGATGCACGGTGACGACGAGTGATGATGCTGCTGTACTGTTAAGTGAATGATACTCTCTAAATTCTCTCTGTTAAGTGCACTGCACTGTTGAAGATGATGTATCATTCTGATGTTGTGTTGTTTGGAGGAGAAGAGACAGAGACGAGAAGTTGATGACGATGACACAGAAAAATATAATTTTTGTTTGAGCTCTCTCTTTTCTCTCTACATCGCCGGAGAACGAAGTAGTTTACGAAGACAGCGACACAGTAGTACTAAGCAGCTCAGTGACTTTTTCTCTCTGTTTCATTCTCCACCACCACCAGACTCGTTGCAGAAATAGTAATATTATATAGTTGGTATAGCTCTCAAACTCAACTCGTCTTGCTCAACGCCAGCTTCCTTACTGCATGCCTAAACTGTGGTGGTGGCTGGTTTAGAGCAGGAGGCCTAACAGTGGTATGGGGATGTTGGCTGCCTGTTCTGCTGTTGAAGATGGGATGGTGGTAAGGTGGTGGTGATGCTTTTGGTGCTCTTCAACATCACTGACTGACTAATAATAAGTGAGATAGGGATAAAACACGAATAAGTATTGAGGAGAAGAGAATGAGAGAAAAATAGTTTTGCTTATCTCTTTCCTCGCGGTCGTGTAAGTATGTGCTTTGCAAAAAAATGGATGATAATGAACAAATGAATAAATACATACCTATAGAGAGAAAAAATTTGCTTGATTTGATACAAAAAAAGTAGAGAGAGAGAGAATACTCTTGCACAGTATGTTACTCCTGCCTTTTTATGCTTTCTATTCATTACCCCTCACATTCATCAGTGGACATTACTGCTAGAATATTTTATTTAAGATAAAAAATAAATGATACAGGCGTCTCTATCTATTAATGAATTTCTGCTCCCATTCTAAGACATTCTGCTGGGTATATCTCTGTGTGTGTGAATGCGTGTGTCATATGCTGGACTGAAAGGCGACTTTGATTTGAATGATTAAAAACGTATACTGATTGGCTATCAAGTTAAATTCAATAACGAAAATTTGGCTAATTACTGATGGTGATGCTAATGGTGAAGGTTGGCGACTATGGTGTTGAAATGACCTGTGTGTTCGATTGGCATTAGTCGACGACGGCGGTGCGGTGATGGGGTGTGATTGATGGCCGAGGATGATGTAGCGTGTAAAATATGCAAAAAAAAGTCTTTTTATCAGACAAATAAGTAAGCACCCGAGTTTGAGGAAACGATGCTGCTGTTGCTGATAACACTTGAATTAGTCCATCACTCCAAAAACAATTTGCAGTCAGTTCATTACTTTCGGCTCCATTCGTCAAATATGCAGCACAGGAAAATGTCGACTAGAGAGTGTGTGAAGGAGAAAGAGAAAATTCCAGCAGATGAGACAGCGTCAAGTAAAACAGCCAACAATTATATTACAAAAAACTGATGGCTAAAGCTGTTTTCTTGTCGATATGATGATCAGACTGAACACGAAGTCAATTCATGACTGCTACTGACTCCGATTTGTTGGCTCCCACTTGAATAGCATGAATGAACAACCACGTACTACCGTTCTGAGTAGTATATGGCAATGACTCTGGCAATAAGGAAAACACCTTTTTTCCAATTCGTATGACGATGAGCCACTTGTAGTGGTGGTAGTTCAAGAGACGATGAAGCAACAGCAAAACCGTCAGAGAAGTAGTAGTAGTATTTCCAACAAATATATAGTAGTAGTCCCGTTTTTCAACAATATAACTGATGTATTTAGAGTTACTATAAGATTATATAGCGCCGACTTTACTTTTCTACACCAGTAAAGACTAGAGACTATAATGATGACTGTGTACAGAGCGACAAACGAATTTGTACTAAGCATTTTCCTTATTCTTTCCCAACTGAAAAGGAGATTTCAACCCAGTCACTGCCAATAATATTCAGAAAATTATATGTATGTACCTACAAAAAGTTCCACATATAAGCATAAGTTTTTTAACATGCACACCTTTTACCAGACAGAAGCAGAAAAAATATGTTGCATTGTACTTTACATATAATTCCTTTCCCAATTCTATGGGATTGCTTATAGTAGGTTGCATTCTTTACACTACTTCTCTTGATCAACAACTTAGAGAAGAAATAAAAGCAACAACAGGATTACCTGCATGATCATACTGATGATGATGATGATCACATCATTCACCTCAGCAGCCAGATTATAGACAAATATTTAATGAACAAACTTACGTACACATATATAATATTATAGATACATAAAGTTATTGCATACATACATATACATGTAAGCCACTTATATAATAAGAATAAGTGTACGTGTAGTTTTACATATTTTAAAAACTCCTATACAAATGAAAAAAAATTGCCTGCTTGCTTGCTTGGTTTGTTTTTTTTTCTCTTCGTTTCAATGGAATGCTGGTCAATTTCTTTCTTCTGTGTGAACACACAGATACGCTTAGATAGTTGTAGAGTAGAGAGATGTACCTTTCTTTTTGAGTGAATGACTGCTTGATCCGCTCACCAGCACCACCAGCAGCAGCAATAGCACAAGAAAAGTTAAAGAAGTAGTAAAGTAATAGTAGAATAATGGTTGTAGTTGTAGTAGAAAAAGTAGTAAGTAGTACTACTATGTAGTAGTAATAATTTTTCTGTCTACCGACAACCTACCGATATCGTGATCATCATTATCATACCAAACAAGAGAAGAGGTAGAGATGGATGTGTGCAGAAGTAAAGTGTGTAGATGCCACTTTGCACAATAAAAGCACAATGTATGAGTTGAGCAACCAAGCGACTCTTTAGTTATCTGTACCAAACGAACAACCAACTTTTCTCTATCTCTTCGCTCTTCCTTCATGCATGGGTTAATACGTTGATACAAATACTACTGGTTACATACATACACACATAATGCTTACATACTACATGGCTTTCTGCCACCATAATAATCATCATTTACGTTATGATATAAATACATTTTATGCCTTTGCTTGCAATCTCCTGGCATATAAGTAAAGAGAGATGAGAAAAAACACTTTGTATCATTGTATCATCATATTTTCCTGCAAAGGTCTCACTCAAATCTGTACTTTTTTAAATAATATTCGTTCACAAACGCAATGCAGTGCAAATCAAAAATTTCTCGTCTCAGCCTAAGCAACATTACCAAGCGGTGGTGATGTGGTAGTAGTTGTAGTTCCACCCGTCTTATTCCACATAGAGAATAAAACGCCAAAATATGTCTAATGTACAAAGTACAACCAGAAAGAGAGAGGAGTAAGCTGATAGACAGGAGGAATTTTTAGTGAATGTACGTGTTCACCGTTTTAAAGACGTACAAATGTACTTATAGTCAGAAATACGTGTTGCGTATAGGCTAGATATGATCATCACGAGTACTATTCATCTTTCGTTGCGTTGGCTTATTTGATACGATACAACTATATAACTTTTAGTTTTTACAACAGGTTAAAGCTAACTTCACCTTCCCGGCTGCTTTATGCATGTCTTTTTACTACTACATACATTTTTAACCCCGTTTATCTTTCTGTTCTTGTAGTAGCAGTGTGTGCACATATTTCTGTAAATGTATCAAAAATCTTTTAAAAGTAACAGTCAAGCAAATTACTAGATACACAAAAGCTTTAAAACGGTATTGTTTTGTATTTTTCTCTTATATTTTTTTCCTTTTTTCATCAACATCATCATCGGCTATCTTTTTTTGCCATTTCATTTAAAAGTAGTCAATGCTAGCTTGAGTATTTTACTAGGCATATATATATATTGACGCAGTGCTGTACAGTCATCTTAATGATCGTGATGATCAGACAACGTAAAATACCATACTCAACAGCATCTCTCTAGAGGAGTGCAGAAGAACGGTTAAGACGTTGCTCTCTTTGCTTTTATTGCTTTTCTTCCTCAGTCCAAATGAACAGACTCAGATTTGTAATGTCTAAAGTAAAACAAAAAAGTAAAAGAATGCTGCGAACGAAGACTAGAAGAAATGGAAAGACGATGACATCGAGTACGCAACTTTTATGCATCTTTCTGACTGTCTGCTGGCTTGAAAATCTGCAATGTTTATTTACTATGCTGAAGCACAAGAAAATATTTACCAACGTGTAAGAAATCAAGAGACCAAAATATAAGCTTAAAGAGTGTGTTTGTTATAAACTAAAACCTTCATCGCTCACACACATACACACTCCCTACGTAAGTTTTTTGGTTTAAAAAGTGTCTAAAATACCTTCATAATTTTATTGTGGGCTAAGGTTGTCCTAATAAAAGATGAAGACAAGAACTACTCCAGGTAGCACGTTTATTATAATGTTATGTTTGTGTAAGTAAAATATGATTTCTGTTTGTTTAAAAAAATAAAATTGTTTCAAGAAAAAGGCATGAAATATCATATTATTTACTTATATTGTTTAAACTCTATATCCACCCTTTTTCCTCTCACTTTGGATAAAATAGTTTTTGTCTACACACGCAAAACAAATACTGCGAGTACTGCAAGCAGAAAAATGTTTCCTTTTTGTATGCATCATGAAAATTGCGTGAAAAAATGTACAAAGTACAAATTCTTTTATTCCTTTAACGATGATAAACCTGGTATTAAAAATGTTGGATGATATATAGTAAGCAGCAGTAAAAGGCACACACTTTTTTTTATATCTTTATATACACTAGGAAGAAAATGTTGATGTCATAATAGTAATAGTGACAAGTTTTTTGAGTAGAGACGAATTGGCTGGTTTTGTTAGCAGACGTGGTATATAGTTGCAGATGGGTAGGTTCTACTAGGTAGCTCTCTTAAAGAAAGGATTCATTATCATATTATCATCATCATGCATGCAAGAAGGCATGAACAGGTATATGCTTTACTACAAGTTGGTGAACCTGCCGTTCAATCACCTTGACTGACATTCATACCCACTCAAAGACAAGGTCTTCTTTCTCCTACCTTCAGAGAGTGTATCCTTTTATTCTCTTTACATGCTTGTCTGTCTACTTGTGTGATCATGATCAGAATTTTGACTATGAACGAAGGGCTCGTTATCGTAACAGCAGACTGTGTAGTTTATACAATGAGTAGGGGAAAATGATCCTTTTGTATGGCAGGGTCTCGTACCCTCTCTCCTCTCTCAATGCTTCTCAGCTCTCATTCTTAGAAAAAAAGATTTTAAAGAATTACTACGAACTTTTTTATTTGTTTACATTCTTCCCCGCTGCCTTTCTTCTCTTTTCACACCGTTTACACCTGTTGCAATGAATACTCATTGATTGAATTCAATGAATGAAAAAGGGTCTGGTCTAGTCGAGTGTCTAGTTCGTCTATTGAGCGACCCCAAGACCCAGAAGAACAACAAAAGCTTACATTATATATTTTTGGCATAATTTTTGCTATATTCATTTATTACATTACCAGTTTTTGTCTCAGGAATTCTGTACTCTTCCCGCTACCCTTTTCGTCTCCTTTATCTCTTTGCCCATACATTTTTATGACAGTACCAAGAAAAAGGCTTGGTCGTTCTACCAGGCACGGCACGATCATGGCTCTCCTAGATCCTAGTCGACATCTTTTCAACTGAGGACATGCCGGCAGGAACGAATATTTTGTCAGTGTGTACATTGTTGAATTATGTATATACCAATGCGAAACCTTTCTTCTCGTAATTTTGTCACTCGCTTAATTTTTTTAGTTTTCTTTTCCACACTCAGTCATGTTTTATAGTCAAATGACGTTCTTTCCGCATAATTAAATCTAAAGGAACACCACAACACCAAATGGCTATACTATTTGTTTTTTTTTGTCATAGCCAAGATTAAAAGGTTTGTTTTATGCCACTACTACTGTCACTGCACTAACAAGTCAGCATATTATATTTGTAAAATAAACATTACAAAACCATTGCAATGTCTACTGCCAGCGTTTTTTCTCTTCTTCTTCCATCCACTTATACCGTGCGTTCGTGTGTCTGCGTGTATTCTCAAATGAAATGTAAAGATTCCAAAGAAGTATGATTTTGCACACTTGGGTCTGTCTGTTTCTTCCTTGGTTTCTTTACAAAGACAGTCGTTGCAATTCAGTGTCTGTACCGCTCATCTTATATTTAGCCCCTTTGTCGCACAAAAAAACCCAACAATACTAAAACTTTAAAGTCTATCAACTAAACAAGCGATGCGAATAGGATGACTCTCAACTCTCAGCGTGTATTTGTTGTTGATGATAATAATGATGATGCTGATCGTCGTCATTTCACTTTATACTTTGTATTCGCATGTCTTCGACAAAAACACTGCAAAATGTATGTACATGTTGAATGTTGACTATGATCCACAACAACACCGCCGTCACACATTGAGAAAAAAAAAATCTCGACAAAAGAATTTTATTCTTTTCGGTCAGACGATTGAATTAGGAAAGGAGCAGTAGCAGGCAGACGTAGTAGAAGAATGTGTGTGGTGGTAGCAAAAGTAACAATCCGTTGTAGAGTGAGTGAACAAATACACAGCAATACTATTCAACCAGGGCTTCATAAGTTAGCGACGATGATTATGTGAGTTTTTAATACACACAGTAGTAGTGAAGCAGATATATAGCAGTAGTTTGAGATATGAAAATATTCATACTGCATCTTCCTTCGTTATATTCCAATACTTCGCCTTCTTTCTTTTTGTTCCTCCTCCTCTTTTTTTCTTGATTGTGATTTTGTGAGGAGCAAGAAAAGAAAGAAAGGCAAGTGGCTGGTGATCATGATGAATACTAACTAAACCAAAGTCACCATCAAAAAGCCTCTATATTCTATCGATGTTGTGCCAGCAGAGTATGAGTAAAAATCATACATTGAATTGAAGCAACATACTTGCTTTGAATAAACAATCATTATTGTAAGGAGAACGATATATGTTTTAGCACTTTCTGGTGCTGCTGCCATTTAACTTAAAGCCTACATGCTGTAGAAATTCTTGACTACCCATAGATAATAATGTATGCAATATTGCAATGTACACATTTACTCCAAATGTCCGATGAACGTAGGCATGTGTATCCTGTCGTACCAGGATGTAAGGCAATGTGAGTGACAATGTTTTAGGAGAAAAGTATTTCAACTGATCATAATTTTTGCAGAATCTTATACATTTTGGTTACCTTTTAATTAATTTCAAAATCGTCGTAATATGTAAAGTCAAAAGTTTGCCAAGTTCTACGGTTTAACAGACTTAATACTTGACATTAAAAATGCGCTCTTGC
>JAQIXW010000312.1:0-34986 GCA_034700685.1 Willowsia buskii
TGAAGCTGAATCACGACTTCATAAAACCAATAATTACAAATAATAGTTACGGTCTATTAAACTCTAAGAATGCTGCTAACTTTTATTTGGTCACCCAAGACAAAAAGAGTGATTAAACTATGTATTTATCATACGTTACATCATATAGCTTGCATGTTATCTGCACATTTTTTCACAAATTCGTTCTCACAAAATTCGTGAAAACCACAAACTGGGGCCTCCTGAAAATTTGGAATAAAATCGAATGTACACAATTTTTTAATGTATTGTAGGGTTCTCTTTGTCATTCCCAGATTAACAATTTTCAAACAAGATCTTTCATATTAATTAAAAATATATTTTTTAAAGGATGATTATAGCGACACACACAGCCTATCCTTGTATGCACATTGCTAGTAAACTATTAACAAATGCTTTAACAAATAAAATAGCTGAATAGGTGTTCGAATCCGTAATGTAACTTCGCTATGTATTTACTATTCCTTCATTGCGTAATTCGATTTTCATTATGCTTTAAAAAGTTGTTTTTCTTTATGTTACCGCTAGTATGAGCTTTGAGTTTTGAGCTTCCAATGTAACGTTAATTGTAGGAATTCATCAGTTGTTTTTCAAATGTACCCTGACTATTTATTTTTCTTTTCGTTTTTCTTGATATTCGTAAATATTAGCTGGTAAGTCGGTAACTCATAATGATTTCCAGTTTTTTTATACCAATTTCAAACAACTGATAATTTTCAACCATATAGAGACCTACATTTATCCAGGCCCCTTCCACTACAATTGATTCTTGTTTTGCCTTGACCTCGTCTTGACGGATAGTTTTACATAACAATATTATGTTTACGTAGCTCATCATTGTTAATGTGAAATTTTCTCTGAATACAGAAAATACAGCAGAACATCAAGGTGTAGGTGTTGCATTTATCGATTATCATTATCAAAATCATGATCCCAGTGCATGGCCACTTTGTACAATTTTTGATCCATACGTGTAAATAAAAAAATTAAAATAATAAATGACGGTTGCATTGCATATTGCATGTTATGCATGCTTTTAAAACAATCCATTCACTCACATACCTACCTACCCAAACTAAAATTGCACACTGACCAACATTTTACGCAAATCAAAAGTCGATGCAAAATTGAGCAACAAGCTTTTCTCAAAAAACAAGGTAAACAATTGTTTCAGTGTTAAGGGTGATATTTTGTACTTAGTGGCGAGGAATGGCCATCATATTGCTCTGTCATGCACTCGTCCGAGCATTCAAAACCCAAATTTCAAACATTGTTGTATTCTCCTCTCAACTTTAAATGCAACTCATCTTTTAGACAAAAGTAAGGTGATGGCTAATATTTTAAAAGGATGAGCATATAAGAAGCGTCATTATATGAGAGCCACACTGCAAACAGCAATCCACGTAAATGTACTTAACTGCGCTCGTCAAGCGCAATATAGGTTTTTGGTAGCATAATCCTGCACATTATCATCATCATTTTTTGCGTCTCTCACCGTTACCTCTTTTGCAAGCGGTGCAGTCCTGTAGTGACAACAATGTAAGGTAAGTTCTTTCACCCCTCCTCCTCCTCCTTTTTTGCTTCTCTTGCAAATATGTATATCAAATCTCATCATAAAAAACGCGAATGCAGATATTCACATCAACCCCTTGCTCATTTGCCGTGTTGCAATCTTGCAATAACCAGATTTTTGGTCACCGTGAATGTAAGACAAAAGTTTTTTCTTCATTCATTGTCAGAGACACAAGTGATCAGTGTCATATCTGTACGCATCCCTCAGCGTTGCAGACAGTTGCCTTCACGTTGCGCTACAGCGTTCTGCTCGTTCCTTCGCGTCGCTTGTGATTCCTCCGAGCTTGGTTCTAGCAAGGAGTTTGTTTCTTTTAGTGATGGTGGTTAATTGGTTTTGAATTCGGCGAATTCAGAAAATTTTTACGTGTGATTTCCGTTTGTGGTGGGAGTTGTTCCGTTAAAAACTAGCCAAAATGGTGAATCTAGTGGAGTATTTTGGGAGGGAGAGTTTCGACCAGATATTTTACTCATTTATCGCTCTGATTGTGATGATCTCAGCGTATTTTGATTTGAGAGATAAAAATTATCCCCCGGGCCCCATGGGCATGCCTATATTTGGATATTTACCCATGTTAAACCCGAAGACGCCTTATCAAACGCTGAAGGATTTGGCTACTCACTATGGAAAAGTGTTCACCATTACTTTAGGATCTGTGTATACCGTTGTCATCTCTGATGTCAAGCTTATCCGTGAGGCACTCAATTTGGATACTTTCCATGAAAAACCACAACTTCAACTTGCCAACGCCGCTGCTAATGGAAAAGGTGAGGGTTTTTTAATTGTTCTTGCAAAATAATTGGAGCGTTGTCGTCATGATTATGTAAGCAATGCTGGTAGTTTTTACATGAAGCAAAATTACTCATTCGTCATCTTGAAGGTGGAAAAGTTTTTAAGAGTTCTACTCTGCAAAATTCACGAAATTAAACATAAAAAGCATCTCCACTCTAGTTACGTTTGAATAAGTGCTCTGGTGAAGGGTTACATAGCTTTTTGATTTGCTAGGGATGCAAGTTATGATGTAACAAATTGGAATGAGGTAAATGAAGGGTGCTACTAGAGTGGCTGTTATCGAGTATAAAATGGCCGCGTTGTGAATTTTAAAGCAAAAAATGGAACTCTGTATGGGCAACAATGCAAAAACTAGTTTGCAAATTATGCAGTTACTCATATCGAATGTTGAAAGGCATCGCTATAGGATTCTGCATAAATTACTGTTATAAAAATATTTTGGTAGACCCTATGCACCATATATATTCATTGAAAACACATCATAGATCACCCTATAGTAATACGATTTCGAAAGGGCCTCTTTACCCTGCAAATGCTGCTGTCATGGTGTAGTTATTTTTTTGAGGCGATTGTTGTGTTGTTCTGAATACATAGATTGTCCATGTATTTGGCGTTTGTCATAGTTCACATGAGAAAAGATTTTTATATAGGTCTTTGAAAGGAACCTAATAACCGTTATCGTCAGTCAAAAAATAAGGTTCATTGACTAGCAAATTCTGGACTACAATTTGTGTAGATGCTTAACAGAATGCATACATGTATGTACTTACATTCTCATACATGATGATACAGATACAGCGTTACTCGAAATCGTTAACAGAGCCGTTACATTCTGCTTGCTGATTACGCAATTATTATTGCGAAAAATTTAGGGTATACCAAATATATTTGTAAGCTTCTAATTGAATGACCTTTCTGATTTCATCAACTTTGTTTTCGTTGTTTTTCACGATTAAAATGCATAGTAATAAATTAAGGTGAATGATATTTTCGTTCTTTTGCCAATCCTTTTTTATAAATGAAGCCCTTTATATCCTTCACATTGACCCTTCACATGAATAGATTTAAACAAATTTTTATGTGTTTATCCCTTTTAGGAATATTGATGGCTGATAGTGAGCGTTGGAAGCAGCACAGGTTCTTTCTCATGTCAGCACTGAAAACCCTTGGATCAACAAAGACTAAATCTCCTCGCGTCATTTTAGAGGATAAAATTCATGCAGCACTTGGAGACTTTGTTCAAGTTAATAATAGTTACATGCAACCCTTAAGTTTTTCAATTATTTACAGATCTTTTAAAAATAGTATGACAAAATCGCTCTAATATTTTAATAGGATATCAAGCAAAATGCTGGTAGTAGCAGTGACATCAGATCATCTTTGAAACACAGCGTGGGATCCTTGATGTTTGATGTGGTGACTGGAACACGACCAACTAAAGGAGATCCTCAATGGAATAAATTGCAGAATGTCTTCACTAACCAATTACAAATGATGTCCATAACCAACAGCAACAATTTTGTTCCTCTTTTGAGGTAATTTCGACAAAGTGATAATTACTACATAAAGATAGTATATAGTTTTCTTGCTTCGATCATAGCAGCAGTTCAAAGGTATACTGCGATGTGACCTACAGCATGGGCATTTGTAAAAAATGCATTCGCCACTACATTCTTTAAGAGTGATTATTATGTGTATGCTGTATAGCAGAAAATGCTACTATTTATCATCATTTAACATAATGAATGAATTTCCGCATATGCATTTTTCCTCGCTGAAATTGGATCAGCGGTATTTGTCTAAAATCACTGAGGTTGAGTCTTGTGCTGTGACAAAAATGAGACATAATTGAAGGGGTGATTGATTATGTGTGACACGATATTATGGATATGGGTACAGATACAGAATACTTAGCTTCAAAATTACTTTTTGCCATGAAAAGTTGCAAGCTCTCGTTTTGACTATTTACCGTACAGTTCGATTCAAATATGACTTTCTAGCAGTGCAGTGGTAATGGCATATAGTTATTTCATGCCGCAGTGACTTTTCGTGTGAGCACAAATTACTTTCCTGACCACATTAATATTTTGTTCTACTTACAAAACTTACATCTTACAAAAACATATAGAGAGCTGAGATAACTGATTCATTCGACTGATGCTCAACTGAGGATTTTTTGTAGCTTTTTTTGCTCATCATATATAGTTATCTGACATCACGCGTTTGAAGTGAGAGAAGTGCAAGCAAATGACTATCAGAAAAAAATGTTGAATATGTGCTTTACATTACAAGATATTAACAAATTTTATCAAAATTCTGAGGCTGCAGGTAAATCGAATGAAAAACCTGTTGATCATGATTCATGATGTGGAGAAAATTCACAGAGAATTCTCAACCCGCCGTGATCGTCTAGTGGTTAGGACCTTGCGTTGTGGCCGCAATAACCCAGGTTCGAATCCTGGTCACGGCACTCAATTTTTGCCAAACTTTTATTTAAAATGGCGTGTAAAAGTGTTTTGACCTTTTGGCGTCACTGGAATTACTTTTTGACGTGAAGTTACGTTTTGATGTAAGAGAGCGTGAGTTCATGGAACTGTCAGAGCGCAGTGTGGAATGAGCTTATAATGCACATTGCACTCATGCTGTTCTTGTTTGCAGCTTGCAACTCTTACAAGCAGCAACCAGCACAAGAGCGTGCGCTGCTGCTAGATTGGAATGATTTGGAATGGAAACTTGATAGTTATACTTTTTTCCTGTGCAATACAAATTCTTGTTTTTTGCTTGATACAGAAACTTTGCCAAGTACACGAAAGCCCTCGGAGGACTAATTACGGGCAAAGAGGAGGCAACTAAATTATTCAAGAAATGTGTGGAGAAATACCCAAATGCAGATTCCAAGGAGTTCAGCAGCATTGTGGAAGCATACATTGCCGAGACTAAAAGACGCCAGGGAAAAGATAATGAGTCATTTTCAACGGAACAGATTTCCCAAGTTTTATTGGACACTCTTGCCATGGGCTGGGAAACCACTATGGATTCCATTCAATGGCTGTACATTTACTTGGCTATGCACCCTGAAGTCCAGGTAGCTATTTAGTTTAGATTACAAGTTGTTATCATGTATGGATGAAAATAGGCTTCATTACAATTTTATGATTTTTTATTGTCAGGACTACATCCTCAAAGAAATGGAACACGTTTTGGGATCAAAACGGGAAAATTTGTCTTTGGATGTATGCAAGAAGCTTACCTATACGGAAGCTGTAATAATGGAGGTATGGCGCCATCGCCCTGTACTTCCTATGGGTCTGCCACATCGCGCAGCAGAGGTAGGTCATTGAATAATCAAATGATTATAAATACGATAAATAATCAAAGTCACATGAATATAACAAATGGTTGATGTTGTAGCGCACGAAAATTGGAAACTACTGGATTCGCCAAGGAACTCTAGTAGTGCCATTAATCTATGCTGTCCATCGTGATCAACGGTACTGGGATAAACCTGATGAGTTCATTCCAGAACGCCATCTCAATGATGATGGAAGCATAAAGAAATCGGATTACTTCATTCCATTCCAAACCGGTAAAACCTTATAAAAAGTCAATAAATTCAAAAGAATTATTGTAAATTGCGAAAGAAAACTAGAGAATCCTTTTTTTTGTGATATTTCAGGGAAGAAAGCCTGTGTGGGAGAGGAGCTTGCTCAAATGACCGTTCTTTTGTTCTTGGTTGGTGTTTTGAGAGATTACAAGGTTTCCTTCGCCAGGGGAGTAAAGTTTAGTCAGGATGACCTACCAGACTTCAACAATACTACTGCCACTCCTCCATCTTACCGCCTTGTCTTTGAAGCTCGCCGTTGAGCTTCCCAAATGTGACTTTTACCTTCGACTCTTTGATAAAACATTTATACAATATATTTTCCTTTCATATCTTTATTTTTGTATACTTTTCTTTCTGGGGCGGCACTTTCTTGGAGTTGTTCAGTGAATGCGAACCTTGAAGAATAATGTTATGAGTGATGATTGTATGGGAAACGGGAATGAATTTTATAGAAACTTTTTTATAAGATGTTTAAAAAACTTCTGCTACAGTTACAATGACCATGCTTAAAATGATGTTATAATATAATAGAACGAATAATTGATTTCTGACTTTACTCTGAATGTGACCACATAAATAATTAATGTCAAATTATTTACATATATTAATATGCGCGGACAAAATCTATTTTTAAAGAAATAAAAAAGGTAAAAACCACTTTTGACGCTGTGCCTGAGCCTGTTCATTATTATTTATCACAGTCATTATTGCGATTTTTTAGGTTTATAATCAAGTACAGATTCCCGGGAGCCACCAACTTGAGAAGTTGAGTGAAAGGCGTCGTATGATTTTTAGGAACATATCGAAGTTGTCTCTATCAGCTAGTTAATATACTAATAGCATGCATAAAGGTATAACAATTTATAGATACAGTGATTATGATAGTTTTCTACAACTATTCTTCATCCTAGATGAAGCTAGACGTTTTTCGTTTCCAGGCTGAGATCCTTAAAAGGTTGGTTGTTTACATAAATTACGAACCTTGAGGTGGACAAAAATGACTACATGCTACATATTATACTTTTAACCGTGGTGTTGATATAGATTTTTTGCCTTATAAAATGCAAATAGAGCATCCAAATTCACGCGAAGTCCCTGATAAAATATTTTTATCTCCTGCATAAATGTTTGCTTGTCCCCCTCGTTGACGAGAATCAATAAGCGCTGTATCAATTGCGTCCTGGAGGGAGCAGCCTGGCACAAAATCTGAAAGAAGTTGAGTAAAAACAAACTTTTAGCGATATACGAGATTAACAATTATATATTTGTGATAGTAAAGGCTTTTGGATGAGTTATTATTAAAAGACGATCGTACATTAAAGAGATGCCTGAAAATAACGCCATGGTACATGCTTAATGTTGCTTCATAACTATGTCTTAAGTTGACCGTAAGGCTTTCAGGTTCTTCGCCGCATTCGTAATCATTGACAATTGTTTGAAGGAATGTACAAAGGAAATTTAAACCTCTGGAAAGAATAAGGAAGTGTTAGTGAGAATTCTGGTTTCATAGAATTTGGCATTTCGGTTTGTTACTTTACAAGTGTTCTATTGTAGCTCACCTTTTCAGCCAGAGAAGTGCTTCTGTCGCATGTTTCCCGTCACAAGCCAGTTCCTCGAGAATAATATCTTCCAGATATTTGTAACGTTCTTGGTCCTGCACATATTTGCCCATCAGTTTCTGCAAAAAATATTTTCAATTGAGACTTATCAACTTGGTCATATGCGAATTTAAATTTTCTCAATGCACCAAGGCTAATCACTGCTTAAAACGCAATGAATAATTATGATCGTTATCATAAAATGGCAATAACCTTGACATTTCCGTGTACGTCTCGGGAGACAGGACTGAAGGCCATGCCAAGGCTCTCTGTGAAGGATAACGAAAAGAGCATGAATGTCGAGGAGAGTTCTGTTTGAATATTATGTGGAGAAAGTTAAGACATACTGAAAATGAAATGCAAACCTAAGAATTTAACCACAAGGTTAGAACATTGAAGGAATTCTCTGGTTGATACTTTCCCTTCAGGACTTAGTTTAGGCCATTTGTCCAAAGTGATTCTCATTTCCTCGATCAACTAAAGGAAAGCAAAATTACACAAAGAAAATGTGATGTAGCGAGCGAGTATGTATAAAATTTATTCAGCGATCCAGACATGAGTGTTCTTGATTCCAAGCAAAGCCCAGTAATGGAAACACTTTATGAAATTGCCCTCCAAAACAATGCACTTTTACGATTTTTAATACGACTATGTAACGTAATATGTTGAGCTCTTATCGGACGGATATTTTCTTATCAAGCTTTATCAGTTTAATGTTTGCTTACCAATGACGAATCCCGTCGTGCCACATGACTGTGAGTGGAGACATAGCTGCCAGTATTTACAGTAGATGCACCCACTTGGTTATCCATAATTATAATTATTATTTTTTAGCCAGTAAAGTGTGAAAGGGAAGAAATTGTGATTATGAATCACACTTTACCAGCTTGTATTACTTCTAGTCAGTGGAGACTTGATAAAAATAACTTTCACCCAGCATTTGATACTTTGTTTTACTAATTACATGGTACTTTTAGTTTATGAAAATAATTTTATTGCTAGCGCGTAGGCACATTAAACATTTTGGCAGGGATTGGACAATGTCCAAAGCTAGAATTAAGGGCTTCAAAAGGATTTGGGCCATAATACTATATGCGATGCATGGAAACGTCGTGGAACACTCTGGTCTCATGATCATGATAGTGTGCCCTTGCGAAAGATCCATAGCTCTGAACAACATGCACTTCCATGGGAAACCGGCTGATTTTTTTAGTGTACGAGAGATATAAAAGGTGAGAGCAATAAAAGCAGTGGAACTCAATGGAAGTGTGCTTGTGGTGTCCAGGCATGATCAGTGCAATTTTACCTTTGGAAACAAAGACCAGATAAATTGCGAATGTACACACGCTTTCGCAACTTGGCAAAAAATACGACGATGTTCAAGTTGGAACGTTGGAAGGAGCACGTAGTATGTCGTTGCTCTAGTCTCACGTTGCATGGGAATGTATGCTATATCAATCTGTATGTACTTTTCTGGAAGGCACCCAAAAACCAATAAAAAATCATTGATGAGCATCGTACTTGTATGTACGATACAGGTTGAAATTAATGCGTTATTGATCGCATTTATAATTACTTTTAAATTATGCTTTCGAACGCTTAGGTTCCCTTGAGCACATATGATAATCTCGTTGGACGATTAAAAGTCCTTGCCTTTTATCATTCCATCATTATCATTATTAATAATCAATAATCATTATCTCATGAAATTCAGAGATTAAAATGTTTGATAATTTCATGGCTGCGATCATTTTGCACAAGAATACGTTATTTATTGACAAATATAATTGCACATTAATAACATCATCTTATTATTGCACCACCAGTCAAATAGCCAGGTTATGCAGTTATCATTCCCCAAGAGGAGGTTTATTCTAGAAATTCATCATTTGAGAACTCAAAAATGTCGGTAAGACTTACAGTGTACATTATTGGAGTAGTCGTCTTTACTTCTGGTGTATTCGGAGCACCATCCTACCATCCATGTAAGTTACTTTGACAATGGGGATACCATGGATGCATTATTCTATTAATCATTATAACTTTATAACAATAGTAGGTAATTACAATTAAAATCCTCAATTATGCTTATTTTGTTCATTTTCGGAGATCTTCCAAATGATAAGCTAGAGCAACGCGATGACTTGATTGAGGGTGACATATTGCCAAATCCTAGCAGCAAAAATGGCATACGAGGAGACAACTACAGATGGCCCAATAGAACCGTTCCTTATGAATTGGATCCCCTCTTCAGTAAACCTTTAAACCTACATAATCTTAATGAATGATGCGTGTAGTTTGTGTTCCTATGATCATTATCATTAAGACATGAGACCTAATTTTTAAATACCTGTATTACTTTATGTGCCATAATGAAACGAAACTTGACTTATGACTGTAGTATTTACAATACAACTGAAAATTAAAATTCTCTTTTCACACATTTCCCAACAGATACTACTGAAGTGGCAGCCATCTTGTTGGGTTGGTATGAAATTGAAACCACTACATGCATCAATTTAAATGTGCGTCGACCAGAAAACCGGGATTACGTATTCATTCAAAAGGGTGAAGAAGGTTCTGGTTGTTTCTCAGCAGTCGGAAGACGTGGAGAACGACAAGTGAGTTTTTATGTACATTTGAAATTTTCACCTAATGAAAGCTCATTTTATAGATAACACTCATCTCAAATTATTTGCTGCGATTTCCGATCAAGGTTATAAATTTCGAGCCAAGATGTATCCAGCGTCATGGAACCATTGTCCACGAGATGCTTCACACAATCGGGTTTTATCATGAGCAGTCCCGTCCCGACAGAGATGAATATGTCACAGTTGTATGGGAGAAAATAGAGTCAGGAAAAGAGCATAATTTTAACAAATATTCAGAAGAACAGGTAGATACAATGGGAACGCCCTACGACTATGGTTCCGTCCTCCATTATTCTGCCTTTGGATTTTCCATAGATGGCAATGCGACTATCATCCCTAAGGTAAGGAACAGTGTACTAATTTTTTGAATGTCAAAAATATGGACACATCTTATTCTAATTTATAAAATATCATTTCACTTGAATTCACAGGATCCGAATGCAGAGATTGGGCAGCGTATTCGGATAAGTGACATTGACGCATACAAAGTTAACGTAATGTACAATTGTACAGCATATTTATAAATTCATTTGCTGTTAATTACGGTAAAAATAAATTCAACTCGAAATCTTTTAAATGTGTATAATTTTTTAATATTTATTGCATATAATTTGATACGACAAGTTAAGCGAGGACATTTAAGATTTTTGGTACTTGAATAACTATTTTCCAGGAATTTCAACATTGCATTGCTATAAGAGTTAAATTTGCGTAATGTCAAATTGGATTACGTTTTACTAATTGTTGCATTGATATCTATTGGCCACACACTCAAAATCTCACTGTGAAAGGACAGATTCAAATATTTCCACAGGAGTAAATAAGATATGATAAATAAACAACTTTAAGAATGTAACCGGAACCAATGTCTAACTCTCTGGTTGAGCTTGAATCGGAGAAACTCGGTGATCCGGTGGAAGAAATTTATTGAACTCTTCGATTAAATCAGGATGGCCTTCAAAAAGAACCCGGATTCGCTGGACCAATCCACCGATCGCAATTCTAAAAAGAAACACATTTTTCAATCCTTAAAAATGTTTTACACTAGTGCAAATGACAGATATTTAAGAGTAGCAGATCTCATGAATGATTGATCGCTTACCTTCCATATTTGTATTCATTGATGATACCAACAAAGTACCGATATGTAAACGGTTCACAGTAAAACCGTGCCCGTATCATAGCGAAATATTCGAACGCATCCTGTAAATACCAAAATCACATGAACATACTTTAAATACTTAACAGTCGAATCACCTTGATTACTAACTTCCCCACAGTATAACATTTAAATTGCCAATCCATCATTTTACAATAATGAGGTTTGTTTTAGAACAATTCTGCATGAATACGTACAGGCTTCCCCAAGCTCAGCAGTAAATGCTCCCGTAAGGTATCCGTTACAAAAGCGGACATTTTTTTTACATTTGTGTCGAAATTGTGTGTTTTTAAAATAAATTTTTGATATCAAAGTATTTTACTATTGCGGTGATAGATAAGTCAGTAAAATCTTCAAAACAGCAAGATATACACTATGATATTTTGTACTTCAAATGCTTACCTCTATTCCTACTTCAGAGAACACGTTCTCATCATTAACGTTCTCCTCATCGCTATTATTATCGTCGTTATTATTATTGCTAACGTTCTCAACTTTCATTTTGGGAAAATAACTAATTAAACTTTCCAGTGTCAACTATTTGAATACTAAAGACCAAATAATTAATTATTGAATTTCAAATATTCAAAACCAAAAAACATCCAGTAGTCTGAGCATATGCACTACTTCATACTTTACTACTGCAAGAAGACATTTTTAAAATTTTGCAATCACAACAGTACCTAGTATTTTGTTGATATCCCCATTGTTTGACATTTTATTAACCTTTTGTCTTTTCAATTCGGAGAAATCATTGGAAAGCTTGTATGCTTGGTATTTGCTAAAGTAGCTCATGCAAGCCATTAGTGAAGACAAATGTCTTTCTGCCACGTAGCTTCAATCAAACCAGCATTTCTGTGGGCTAATAATAAATCATGGTTTTACTGGGAAAAACAAAGTGGTAGACATCTTGTGAGAAAGAACAAAACGCCTTCACTGCATTTTCTGCTCTGTGTAAGCCTGTTCACCAAGCTATCAAAGGCTGTCGCTGGTTTCAGCTCTGATGTAGCTCGGGCAGCATAAAAATGACAATTTGCTGTCTTTGTGCAGCTAGTAATGCTAAGCATAATTGATGGCACTCATCCATGCATCCAAGCAAGGAATTTAATTTTCCAAGCGATTTTCTAAGCAGTTTATGTTTAGCTCACGACTTGTATTACACGAAGAATAATGAATAATATAGAAATATACGTTTACGCACTCCAGCTAGTATAGAAATTAAATAGTTACCTCTCAATTAATTAATTAGCGACATAAATTATTAATAAGCTTGAAACTTGTTACATTAGTCCACGCCTACACTATGTAAGCATTTTAACAATAGGGGATTATTGCAGGTGCAGGTACTAATTGTTAGCCGTGGTCACTTGCTTGTACATTTATGAATTTTATATTCCAGCCTCATGCTGGTATTGCATGATGTAATTTACATCAATGTATTACATATGTATGGTATGCAAAAAGCATTTCTTTTTGTTTTTTTAATCGGTATTGCATAAAGACACCAAGAAATGAATTAACATGTGCATGAAATATTATTTGCGATTCTTCCTTGATGACAGCAACATGATTACTAGCGATAAGTAAAGATGCATCAGCAAATTACTGTTGTTGAAACATTACTCCTTCACATAGGAAGCAAAAGCCCACAATGCAACAGCACCAGTGCATGCATTTCCGTTCTTTAAACACCATATTTTACCCATTAGCGTTGACTCTTCGGGTGCTTGGAGTCTTTCCTTTAAAAGTGATATCCACAAAGTGTCCATTTGATAACAACTGGAAAATTAACTATGAATTTGTATGGTTTTCCTATGCCGTTCCCTACACAACGATCGTAATCTGCTTCTACGCTTATCTCTTAATTCGTTGCATTATTGCAGATCAAGATGCCCTATTCAAACTGGACACATATGGACCAGGCAATGGGTAATATTTTAAAAATTAAGTAAAATTCAGTCAATAAGTTTAAAAAATTATCGAGAATGTTACTATCAAAGGACAAGCCATGAACGATGGATGCCTCTTGGAAACATAGCTCATACAGGATTTTCGGGAGTGTACTTACTAAGCTTTGCAGTGAGCATGCTTTGGAACTTGCAAAACATATCTTCTTTTCTCAAATTGCTTCAAAATTGGACTAATATCGAGGAGCATTTCTACAAAAAATTTAAAATCACAATCAATTGGTCAAAAGTTCGCGGAACATTGCGAATCACGAATATCTTTAATACAATCATGTTCCTTTACGGAGTGTTCAAAGGGTTACGTGCTTTTTCTAGCTGCATAAACGTTGCTACAGACATTGCCCAACTTCCGTGTGTCAATAGGTTGGAGTCTCACTATGGCTTTGGATTCTTCTCATGGATATTAGTCATGTTGGCATTGCTTTGCAGCTTTTTCGAAGACTCAAAACTAGTATTTCTTGTGATGAGCGTAGACGCTTCATTGAAAGAACTCCAGCGATGCATCCAGTCCGTCCAAGAAGAATGCATGAAACTGGGGAAACCTGTGACAAGTCGTCATTTGAAAGATGCAACTTGTATCATGTCTGCTATTCGAAATCAAGTAAAATTGACCACCAAAACAATTGGACCGGCTCAAACTGTTCTTGTCTTTACGATTTTTACACTCCTAGTCCTCATTTTATTTCTCTGCTTTGATTTCATCATGCTAAAGAATAAACTCCCAAATAGTGCACGCATTAAAGTCATAATGTGCATATTTGCTCTAGGAAGGCAGTTTTTAAAAGCAAAAATAGCTGGACGCGTGACGCATACGGTAAATATTATGATCATTGCTTAAATTGGTTGGTTGAGTGTAGAATAAAATATTTTTTGCAATTTTTGACTTTCAACATTTTCTAGGAAAAGGTTACCAGTGGAGTGCTACTAAGCCTGAAAACTGTTTCATTCAGAGCTAATATTGAGGTAAAGAAAATATCTTTCATTCAATTAATTTGACTGCCTTGACTTATTTGACTTGATTCGTGAATCTTCATCGCAACAGCGGAAATTTTACGTGGATTATCTTGCATGCAGACCAAGTCGATTTGTTTTTGCTGGTATCATAAGATACGATTTGTCCTTTTTCTTCACGGTATGTTTATTGCTTATCAATCTGTATAGAGCAGAATCTCAACTTCATGAATAATTTATCTGTCACAATTTCTGTCAATGATGATGTTTGGATGAAGAAACACCACTTTAATTTCGCCTTTCATTTCATTCTAGTCTGTGGGAAATGTAGCAACTTATCTCCTTGTACTTCTGCAATTCAATGAGTTATCAAGAAATTGAACAATGATTGTTATCATTTGGTGTATTTACTTTGTAAAGATATCCATCTTTGTTTGAAACACAAGTGGAAAAAACCCTTTTGCTTTAGACTCTTTAAGGGAAAAAAGGATTGCAAGCAATAATTTAAATAGGCAACACATATACCACATATTTAGACATTATCTTTCCCTTTTTCACTTTTATGAACACGTTCTGTTCCTCATTATCCACAACGATCGATGCGAACGGAGAGAGGTGCAGTACTGGAATGGATTTTGACAACTCAGAAAACAAATGCGATTTCACTAGAAAAATGCTAATTGCAGAGGAATTTAGGATACAAACTCTTGCTATTTATCATTGTGTTTAAGTATTTACTGGACATAATTCCCAAGAATTCGCCACACGAAACGTTTACCTTTCGTAATTCTTTACCAGTCCTTCAGTGACTTTAATGTCAAATGTAAATAAAAAGAAAGCGAAAATCATTGGGATTAAGAGGATGATGAGGTGTGAGAGAGCATAATGAATACACCAGTCTCCTTGCTATTTACCCTTGCTAGTTGAATAACTTCTTTTTATTGCATCCCATCTTGTTTTTATAAACCACTTAAGCGATGAGTCACACTCAGGATTTCTAGGAAATAAAAAATTCTAAAATTGGACAAGAGGAGAGAGTGGAGAAGACGACTTGTATGAGCTGGACCAAGGCTTAGTTGTCCGTGGCAGCTTTATTGTTCACCTTTTCATTGAACTTCATTCAAGGAACTCGGAAACGTGATTCAGGAGAAAATATATACAAGTTTTACAAGATTCAAAACAAACAAGCAAAATGATGAGTACCACTTCTCCTGGTTTTTGTACAACCTGAAATGAGTAACCAGCGGAATAAAAATCGTTTTTCAAGTGGGTTGTCGGCTTGATCCAAGATTTCGGACAGTCACTTTTAATTTATGACATTATTATTTTATTTTGTTATTATTGCCATGCATAGGAATCTGACCCACTCCAGCACAGTATAATTATAAGAATGTCTATTGATGATGCTTGGTTATATGATATCTGCTGATGTGGTGATGTGGCGGTGTAGCATGTAGGTAGTTGTCTTCCTTTGGCTTCCTGTGTCCGCAGGGAGATCTTAAGATTGTATTGTGGACGTAAACGGGTCAAAAAATAGATGAGTGTGGCCTTGTGTCTGTCAAAAGTACACCAAAAATACTTGTTTCACTCTCCCTGATTTTCTTCAGCTGACTGGACTAATGGCCCTTTTTGGGGGCATAAGATCAACTCTTCAATCGATTCCATTATTATAGGTAGAGATGCAATTGGGTATAGATTTGGCTGGACTACTGGACCTAGCCTGAAGGAAGATTTTCTCAGCACAGCATGTGGAGATGTGATGAAGACATGGGTGCATGTAGAGAAATACAATAAAAGTAATCGTGGCCTGATTTTGTTACGCAGAAGAGTCAGAGTCCAGGGAAGTCCAGTCCGTCCACATTTTCAAAGACGAGATGATTGTCCAGTGCATCCAATCTGTCATACGCCACTTTTAAAGAGCAGACGTGCTTCTATTTACATCTCTGCTTTATTGCTTCAATTTTCAGTGGCTTCTAGAAGAGGATGATGATAATGAAACTAGCCCTTTTACACATAATTTATTCACATGGGATTTCGGGATATCCTGTTCCTTTAGGTTTTACTATTGAAGGGAAACCCATGAATAATAGAGAGTTCCACTTTCTCTTAAATAGGTCAACCACGTGTTGTGCTGATGCATTCGAAAAAAGGGGAAGAGCCGTTTTAGTTTTTTAGGTTATAGAGTCATGTTTATTTCATGTTATATTTTTAACATGGGCAGAAACGTCAGTTGTATACTCAGACTATCAGTCCTTCCTTGATTTTAAATAACGTTTTTACAAACTAGGTATGCCCTTCATCTCCTGTAACATTAGTTCCTGCAAAGGTAATCTTACTGAGTTAATTATTTTTGAATTATTGACTAAGCACCACAATTGCATGTCCTAAAGGTTGCGCAAGACCAGCATACATATACTGTAGATACAGATACATACAAAATATTTCCGCGCTATAAATATAATGAATATATGATTAGTAAAGCAGCATGATGTCCAGTATTAAATGATTCATTATCTTCTCAATATCAGTAATTTCTGGACACCACCAGTTGAGGAGTTCATTGAATTTTGCTTCCACTGAAATAGAAGCTGTCTCAGAAGAAATGTTAAGATTAAAAGTAAGTACATGGTAAGCATTTACTGATAAATGAAGTACAAGAAATTTATTATGCACATTATATTAGTAAATGTCGCCATTATTAATGAACCGAGCAAAATTTGTCCATGTGTTTCTATTTTCCTACATATTGTTAGGCTTCTTGATGTCATTTGAAAATGGTAATATAATACAATTCCATGAAACCCTAGCCATACTAGAAACAACACATAATTACTCACAAATGCTCAGCTAAATTTTCCAGTACATCCCATATCCCATCCATGGTTGCAAAAACCTTTACAGAGATTTGAAGACAAGAAGGTTCACTTGTTAAAATTTGTTGAAAAAGAAGCTACAAGGTGGCCGTTTTAAAATATTTCAGATTTTTTTCTGGGTATTGACATCTCAAAATGGAAGAGAAATTCGTATGTATAAACCTTATTGCTGGTGAAGCGTCCCTATAACAAAAAGCAAAGCAGTTACCTAAAAGCCATCTTGGCAGGTAGTAGAAATACAATATTTCTTGGAGCTGACAAATGTCGCATAATTCTCCAGAATCATTTACATAATCATTAATGCGCATGATATTTCAAACAAAAAATTCAAGAACAAGGAAAAGCGACGAGTTTGGTTGCGCATAAAATTCCATTCATTTCAACGGATTTGCTTTATAAAAGTGTTTGTATGCTATGTTGACATTGTTGTGGAAGGACACGTGCTTTCTGGAATGAATTAATAGGATATTTAGCTGGATGAGGCTGCAGGTGTTAGCATTGTGCTGTTGAAGATAAATTTGTCAAGAAAGATAAAAACCTGTGGGGCGGCTGTGTATCTTCATGTGGGAGTAGATAAAGAATGTAATGCTTTTGACTGATGACATGTTCTAACTAAATAATATAGACTACCATCAACTCTACATTTAAGACGTTGTTTTTTTTTGCCAAATTCTTGGAACTTGAGGCCGGTATATTGAACTCTTTTTCCATTGGAAATCGGCGAGTTTAATGTCATTCAAGAGTTTCAGCTACATTTGGATTACAATGTCTTTTAAGGTTACAACAAGACAACTATTTTGGCTATACCATAGATTTGCACTGATAAAAATTTTATGTATGGTTAAATACAATTGTATTAATTACCACATTATAAGTAGAATTATCTTTTACCAAATGGTATAGAATTCACACATCGACCACGTGAAAAAAGAATCTGAAGAAAATGGGTTTGGGATTCATTTCTTAGAATTGGGGATGTCAATTTTCATTAACTACACGAATGCCTTATATGTATAAGTACTAATCAATGACAGCACACACTTTCTCGGTGGTTTATATTTGGCAACGCGGGCAGGCTTTCAACTCCAACTTGTTGCATTTTTAGAGTCGTTTCATGAGTTATTGCGCACTATTCCTAATCCCAACATAAATGCATGTGAACTAAAAGTGGCTTACAGTAAATTAATAAGACACGTAGAAAAGACAAGGAATCATTCAATCCTTCTATTAGCTGCTTCATTTTCATTATTGCATGTTCGTGCATTAGACACTACAATATCTTTTGCAACGATTGCAACACAAGAATACATTTTTTAGAGTTTTATCAAAACCACAATCTTAAAGTTAGATACAAGTGTGATGAAAAACATATCGTCTTGCAACTTGCATTTCAATCATTGTGCCCTTTTATGAAACTGAAACTGGAAAATTGCACTGGATGGGCAAAACACGAGCGAGGAGATGTGCGTCAGCAAATAATATTTCATAGATGCAAATGCAAGAGTTACAACACAAGCGAATCCATGTTTGGGCGATGCAATAGAACCTGAATTTAGAATTTATGCGGAGAAAAATGTAAAACATTTAAAATACTTTAAATTTGTCCTTGAAGTCGAAGGTAAAGACAGTAATGACCGAGTAGCCAGTTTTTGCAAATTTTTGCTATTGCGAAACATAGTAACAGATGACTTTGACAATGACAAATATCAAATATATTTACCTTATCTAAATATTATATGGTTTGAAAAATGCAACTGCGATAATGAAATTCATTTTTGCTGTGTGAAAATGAAAATCAATTCCATAAAAGTGATATCTGCATGTGCATTTGAACATGAGGAGAATAAAATGTTTCAGATATTGCGATTTGTAGCTTCAGAAATAGCTTTCATTACTGCTTAGCCCTGACGTGGTAGTATATTATTAAGTAGTTTCAAGCTGGTAAACATAAGTTCCTCATTTTTTTCTGTTCATTAGAGTTGCCAGTTGGGTTAAATACCTACATCAATACCTGGTCGAGTTTTGTTGTCAACAGTTTTCACCATCAAAATCATATATTCATTTCAGTAGTGCATTTGCTAACATGCCCAGTCCCATTCCAACCTTGGAAAGGTCATTGGATCCTTAATTCAATAAATACAAATTACTGTGGTCCATTTCTCTTTTTACTTCGCACGTACGTCCAATCCGTAATCATGTGCAAACGCTCAACATTCAAGCAAAACTTGAAGTCATGCAAAAATACGTTGTAGTGAAACAATGTAACACGTTTGCAAAAATTAATGCAAACTTTGAAGCATGTAAAAAATGTGATTTAAAGTCGATTCTTATCTCGTGTGCATTCCTTTAGCTCCAGGTTGCCATTAATATAGATGAAGTTAAGAATGAAAAAATGTCTATCTTACAGTAAGTTCGTGTGAGAAGCATTTTAGATGATATGAATGATATGATACAAATACCTATGCCGAATACATTGTCATCACCACGTTACCTACGTAACATCACCTGATGCTATTACCTTAATAATCATTACAGAATAAACTGGATTTGGATATTATGGATAAGCACCAAAGTTGTATTGTGGCTTCTCTGTTTGTGGAACTAAAAACCGACAAGTTTAAAGGCAAATCAGCATCATACCACCATATAGTATAAAATGAAGAAAAAAAATCGCATTTCTGAAGCATAATTTTTGGGTGCTGGTCATTGGTCAGGAGTTCTGAGAATAGGGGTTGTTTCCACCCCGGGTTTATCGTTTTCAGTTGTGATGTTGTGTGAAGCTTGAGTCAATGCAACATGAGAGACGAGCGAATTTTAACTGGAAGAGGAGTGGTATTCTAATGACTGTATCCCCATATATGTATGAATGGAAGTGATATGAAAGAATCCAAACCGAAATGGCTTGGCGGTCGATGGTCCAACCTGTCAATTTTAATGCAGCCATTTTATGCAAATCCCTCCATTTACCTTCCAGTATGTTGACGGTGATATTTTCTCATTTCAGAAAGAGTTGTCGTATAGAAGCAAAATTTTAATTGGTTTCACAGCAAGTTTTTAGTTTCTTCAGTCCTATGCAACTCTTGCATTCTAAGAATTCCTCACCTTGGCTTGAATGGAACAAAAGGTTAGGGAACAAGAAAATTAAGAGAAAAAAAGAGAGTTCATTGATTGTTCAAGGAAAACTCCCTATAGAACAGGAGAGTAGTAAGATGCAATAGAAGCATTATAGTGTCAGCGCAGAAATAAAATTTGCGACTTCGATTGCCAAGCCAATATTATTATACCCACTGTTGTGCTAGCTGAGTATTTGATGCTATAAAATGTAAATGTATTTACACATTCTGCATAATGTAATTTTGAGTGTTTTAGAATCATATATACGCTAATTCACTAACCTGCGTTTATGTTCATCATTTTTTATGTGAGACAAAAAAAAAGTTTAATGAGATTCGAGAGCATGTTGGCAGGTATGACAGTCGTTATTTGGTGACATGGCGATGTAGGATTGGTTCACTCTTCCTTACTTAATCGACTTCATAAAATTATCATGCTGGAGATATCATGCAGAGTATCGTGGCAAAGTGTCCAAAACTAACTTGTCGGCGGCTATAAAGAGAAGAATTGATAAAAACGATGATGATGATGATATTATACTTAACAGTATGATTTGGTGGTATTATGGATAGTAGGAGAGTTAGTCAGTCCATGTTCATTGGAAAAATCTTGGAACTGAATGGGACTATTCCAGTCAGGTCATTGGTGGGACTGTCACTCCCAAATTGCGCTACTCCTCTACTTTTGTTTCAAAAGCTTCATATCGAACACTTTGCAGTAGCAAATATTCTGAGTAAATCAAGGAAAAATGTTTCATCATTCGTCTCCATGAAACCCCCAGAGTCGCTACCACCAGTAATGTTTCATACTAACATTTAGTTTTTTACTGATACCAGTTTATAGGCATATATTCCATTATTTTTTATCATGGTAGTATACCTAACCATCATTGCGAGCTACTACCATGTTAACTTTTTTTTGGTGATGAACAAATCAAGAATAATTGATATCTTATGATTGTATCATAAAAATATGTTAATGCACGGTTTCTACGTAGCAGTATCGGAACATGTTTGCCTATGAAAATAACGAACTCTATTGAACCCTTTTGTTTTAATATACCCATTGGACATAAAATTATGAAAAGGAATACGTTAAAATATAATGCAATGGGTAGTGACAATGAATGCTAATATAGTCTTGCTCGATGACATTTGTAACATAATAATGTCTTTCCAATGAGGTAAGATGTCACCTTGTCAATCAATTAGCAGATTACTTCAATACGCAGTACGGACAGGAGAGTTATCAAATATAAATTAATGCATTTTCATTAATTACTTATAACAAGACATGTATCATTTGGCTGTTGGCAGATAGTTGTTTTTTGTTTCATTGACGCGACAGTGATGATGATCGTCTTTTTAGTCTTTAGTAAATACATACTCCCAGACTTTTTTGTAACTGCTTACCTTGACCACGTTAAAGTGCCAGGAGTGTTATGATCATTTCCCTCGTAATGTTATCTATTTATTTTTTAATTAAGTGATGGTAAAATTTAGTCAGTCATTCAAATCTTTGTCAATCGTGTTTTGCGACATTGGTCTAGAAAATGTCTAAAATTGAAGCGGTTTTGTTGAATAAAAAAATAATTAATTAAATAATACAACGGAACATTGACACTAAATAAATGCTTAGTGCTTAATTAAGTGCTTAAAATACGCATTACAAAAATATGTAATGGAAAGCCATGAGCTATTTTGTATTAAAAAATTTAACCCTCATTTCAGTAAAAGAAGCTGTAAATAGTTTATTTGTCGCCAACAACATGGTCATAACAACAAGGATATTTCTGACGAGTTTTTTGAAGGCAAAATTACAACCGTTTAATCAACACTACTGTTACGTAAAATGTCAAGTGATTCGCAATGTGGGCGTTGGAACAGCTTAATATCTAAGCATAGGATTTATTGCATAGGTACATCTTATTGTTTTTAATATCTTCATTGTCATATTATGTATACTGTCTGAATACACTAAAACTAGTTCTCAAAAATACCTGCTCAATTTCACGAGGGAGAAGTGTCAATTGTTAATACAACCAAAAACCAACAAGTACCTTCTGTCAAGACAGTCACTACTCACTACCACTTAAAATGATACAATACTGATTATGAGTAGATGTACTAATAAATAGCAGATGAACAAGAACCTAAGTAGAAATCATGTCAAAGAAAACTTGAAACTTTTAATTTTCACTCTACTCTAGTGAAGGTGTCAGACAACTACTGGGTTACACTAATAAACTACAGCATAAGCAAAGCCCAACATCAAGTGGTATATAGCATTGCCAGGTAAATCTTAAAAATCAAGAGTAAACTAATCGTAAGAAACATGAGAAGAGAGTACAGCTAGTTTTTTTTAATCTGTGGAGGGCAATAGGTACATATGCAAAATGACTGCTTTTGAACGCTTTATTAAAATGCTAATAAAACGGTTGAAAAAATGAGTTTGTTGGAGTACTCATAGAACATTGTGATGGCGTAATAGTAGAGTAAGCCGGGAGTAAAGCGATTTATGATGAAGTTGCTAAAGATGCAATGTTAAATACCTTTTCAGTGGCGAAGTCAAATTCCTATCAAGCAAACTAAATTGCAAAGTAAAGGACACTATCTGCATGAAACTAACATAAAAATTGAAATATTTATGTTCTTATGATACAGTAATGTCTATGTCACTTATTATTTCGTCCTATGCATTTTTCTACAAAAGCCATGTAACAAATAAATGCAACGCGCTTTTCCAGATTTTATTCGAGAACAAGTGATGGTAGAGATCAGCGCAATGTTGACGGTTGGATAGACAAGCATAGTAGTTTTAAGCGTTTGTCGTACTGTAGGTAGCTTGGTCAAAAACAAAGCAAGTGAACAAAAGAAGCTCGCTAGCTTTTATCCTGTTTGTTGATGATTTCCGAACGTCTCAACAGTTTTGACCGTTTCAGTTTTAGTTTTCATATTCTGTAAGTGTTTTCATATTTCACCAACGCTTTTGTCATTCGAACAGCAGCATTTTGCATTTCAGTACAGGAATGTAGATTTGATTGTATGCTGCCGTAGCAACGAGTTTCATATCATATAGTCTACATGCTACACGGTATTGGAATTTCTTGCAACACAATAGCTGAAAGTCGACATAGATCGACAAAGATCAGGTTAGGACTTTAGGAGGCTATTATAATGTATGCTGACTGGTACTGTGCGTTGCAAAACAAGCAGGTCAAGAAGATGGAATTAGTGGTTTAAGCAAACGTTAAACTGGATTTAATCAGATTTCTTCCGGAATTTACTAGAAACGAAACTTTCTTGAAAATATATTTATCGGGTTTCTCAATTTGCTGATTCTCCGGTGAAAACAACAAGAAGTTGCATGAGAAAACTTGTAATTCTAACGTAAGTTGCTTCCAAATCCTTAAAAAAATCTCAACGTGGGAGCAGTGCAGTCTTTAATTACGGACATGTTATGGGATTCTACCTGGTACGTACATATAAAAAAATCAAGTGAAAAGCGAAACAAGTCCATTATGTAATAAGTAAGTAGCTAGTAGAGAGTGCATCTGAAAATAGCTATACAGTTTTTCAACACGTCTGTCCGTAACTTTTCGCCCAATACTGGACAAATTTTGGAAATTTGTTAAATGTAAAAACGCAAAATGAAGTTGTAAAACCTGTCGGTATTTTATGTTCTCAAGGAAAATGAACCATAACTCCTGCATATTTTACATGTCTTCATATTTATCATATTTGTACCAGTGCATTCTTTTCTAAGCTCCTTTTTTACAAGCCTACGACAATGACACTACGTTTTAAAGTTTTGGAATTAAAAAAATTAAAGATACAACATGACACAAAAATATAAATAAAGCCCATCCAAAGCAGGTGTTATTCTGTTAGCAATTCAGTTCCAAATAGTCTGTCGTTTTGGTGGTTATAGCGAACAAAGTAGCGTGGAAAAGCAGGTAACACAAGCTTTCTGGATTGACGTCAGCAACATCAATCACCAGCACACACCTTTCCGCAACGTTTCACCAGATTTGGTTTATACAAGTGAACAAGTGCACTGGAAAGTGGATCCATCGACTTTGCCCTCTCTATATAGTTGATAGTAATAGCAAATATAGTCTATATGAATTTCAATTATTCCACATTACAAAAGACAAAACTAGTTCTGGAATCACTCCAAAAATTGCCTTGACTTTATATCAGAGAAAGTTCCAAATAGTTGCGATACAAAATACTTCGTTGTTTTTTCGCATGCTTGGAAACAATATTGGAAGACATGCAATTTTTTATAAGATTTTTTTTACAAACCAACCCTGCGGGGCGACATTAAAGCGTAGCTGCAATGTATGCAAACCATGTGAGAGCTCTTCACTTCAAGTCAACAAGAGAATCGTATGACATGACAGTATTAAATATTTTCGTACCCAAAATCAAACAAGGTATTGTTAGTATTAAACGAGATGTCCAATGAATCTAAGATGTAAGACAGTAATATACATAAAATGGACAATTTAGACTATTAAAATATCTTGTTCACGAATCTCACACTCGGACTCCTATATACAGTCACACTGAAAAAGGAGTGACCTGTCATGAAGCTTACATCACCATCACTACTGGAAGTCCAATGCAAGTATAGATTTTGCAACTTTTAGCGTCAAGTCACATTATTACATTCAAAACGTACAGACTAGTGACTTCACTCCAGAAAGTTCTTCAAATAAAATCATACCAAAAAGATAAATTCGACACCTTCGTGTTTTCAAAGCTGATAAACAAAGTGTATTACTGAGCTATTCTAGGAAAAAACGTAATATTCTGGTTATCTCTATTTTTCAAGTGAAGGGTTCACCTGGTTTGGTCATCATCCAGCAGGCGATGCGCAATTTCTGTTTTTTTTTCTCTCAAGAAGGATTTCTCGAGAAAAAAAATACCTACTGTATTTTATATACATTGTGCATGTATTATGTATAAAAATAAACAATTTATTATAATGGCTCTTATACATAACTTTTTTTTATCTAGTAAAGCATTTTTATAGAATTTATGTAGAATTCATATAGACAAGTTACATGTGATGGACAGACTGATGGTTTTTAGAATAAACACTTTGTTTGTTAGACTGGAGACTCTAGCAGCAAACAGGAACGTCCGAAGTTTTTACTGTCCAACTTGATGCATCCCGAATCCCGAATATGCTGACGTCAAGTGTAGCCAAGAAGACTTGCAAGACTTGTATTTTGCTTGCTTGTATTGTTGCCAGAAACAGAAAATAAAACAATCACGCAGTATACTTGTGTGTAATCGGGCAAAACACGACTTCGTGCAAATCTGAGAAACGATCTAATATGCGTTTCGTTTTCTGATTGTGAGTTGAGTACTACTGATTGTTACCAGCAGTTTTCTTCATGGTCCAGCTAAAGTAAAAGGAAATGAGGAAACACACGTCATTGTTTATGGAAGGAACCCCAAGACTACGTAACAATGACAATGTTTATGACGCAACAATAACAAGACAAGTTTACCCAGATTTTCGTGAGAATTTTAAATTAGAATTTGTTTATCAACAAGCAGTAGTGTTGTTGTAGGAAATTATGAATGAGCAGGTGGAGAACGAGCTGGAAGGCGTAGAGACGAATGACGGTCTGATATTTTAGGGTTATTGAGTGTTATTTTACGCATGTGACTGGCAAAACTACTCCTTCGTCCGGTTACTACAATGCTGATGAACTTTTGCCTGGAAAGTTAAACAAGTGAATGACTGATGCAAGTTATGCAAACAGAGAGGAGTTGTGCTACGTAGTTAAGATGATCTTCCTCGTCAAAACATCTTCAAGATGATTATTTGATTGATACCTGTTTTGTTTATTATCGCTCAATGCTCATGCTCGTTCATTATGTAAATAGAGCCGTAACCACTAATTATCTGCTGACAGCTACTATTCCACTAGCAGTCAAATATTATTATAGCATGTAATAACAATGATTGTAAATCTAATTCATTCATTGCACTTTGATGACAGATAATTATTGTACCTCTTTAGCATACGATATATGCGCAAGCTGTAAGTGATTCACACTACACTACACATCTCTTGAAATGCTCTACCCTATCACAGCACATGCCATTCTTGATGCACCGGCTTTTTTTGCAAGAAAACGCTGTTTAGGATGCACAGGTAATAAGGAAGTGCATGAGGAGCGTCATTTTTGTGTACACATTTGGATGCTATATTCGTCAACAGATAAAAACTACCGGGCTAGACCATTTTAGATGAAATTGCTAGTAACTTTCTTTGCTCGAAACGGTCGGAAATTTTGGACATCAACGATCACACTTCAGCCAATTGATCAATTTTATGGGAATGAGTTGTATTTCTTCAAGAAGCATAAAATTTATGACTGTTTTTGTAGACGCAGTTTGTTTAGATTGTAATTCAATGAGTGAGGTTGGGTGATGTCATGTTCACCTCCGCTTTATTCGAGTCGTCACTTGCACCGGCGGTGGTGCCAGCAGTTATAATAACTGCTGTGTCGATAAGACAAATTCGCTCATGATGTTGTACACAGTTTTGTTTGCCATATTAAATAATAATTTATGAAAATGTCCACAACTCGCAAGCTTTGGTAATACAATTGATAATAAAATTGCAAGTATCTTACTTCCTGATTTGAAATCAGAGAAGTTTGTACTGCATTCTTTCTTTGCGTTTGCTTGCGCCTACTACAATTTTTCGATCACGAATTTATGGTATGAGTTATGTGATGATGACGTTGTTGTTTCTATATATATATCAATGCAGCAGACATTTTCCTCTTGTGTGTGAATTCTCTAAATAAAGTTTAGCATCATCAAAATGGTCTACAAAGTTTATCACCAAAGCATCATCACCGAGTTCACACTATAGCTTTCATATTCTGTCAGCTTTCTCAAATTTCTTAAACATGACGATGGCCAGCGGAAGACCATTTGGATGTTCATTTAGCGAGCGAGTATTCCACATGTTGGCGTGTTGGCGGCCTCTAAAAAACCCACCAGGTATCATGGAAGCGTAATAAGTTCCGTGGAGGCATTGTTTGGGTTCAACGAACATCTTGTGTAATGTGCAATAATGGAAATTGGAAACCCCTCGTTTCTTATCTTGCATGACTGATAAGAACTTCTCACGATCGTATAGTGAGACAGACAAAGAGAGAGGGCGAAAAACAGAGATGCGTGGCATACTCCGTCTTTATGTGTTTTTAAATCTAAAAGTTCATTCTGATGCACAATTTTTTGACTATATGCGACACTTTGAGTTCATTGACTTGAGCGTCTATGTAACCTTATTTTTTACAGATTAATTACTTGACCACTCGTAATGCAGTGTGTAGTGGCCTGCATGTGTACATTAGAGCTTGGGCATTTCCATCGCCACTGATCATCATAATATTATTGTTAACTTAGTTATATCATTGTTTGCAGAGTTGTTTGTAGGTACTTGTACATATTAATTGGTGTAGAATGTATCAGATGAAATGAAGTAAATAAAAAAATGTAATAGGTATGCTAATTTATATTATGTATTTACACGACAGCGACATGGTACACATAATATGTCTTCAAATACATATGATATTATCATTATCGCATTATGTTTAATTGACTACTGTAAATGCAGAGTGCGAGAGGACTCATAACGCATATATTTACATTTTTGGCTATTGATAGCCTGTGTCGTCAAGAGTTTTGATTGCCTTGCAAAACCAAAAAGGCAAATGTACATTTAATTAGATGCCGAGTTGTTGACCTCTTGATCACTTAACTGATGAGCATGATGTGGATGACGGGAGTCTGATTTGATTAATAATAACAACAAAAGAAATACATAAATAAGCAAACGGTTACAGAGTAATCTCTTTTCTTTATAGAAAAGAGAAAGATCAGAGTTGCGCTTTGAAATAGATTGCATGTGACATAATGTTGACAATCTTTTCAAAGGATATTCATGCAGGCAACGCGTTGGAATTGACACGGTTGTAGTGCTTAGTAGTTATAATCATAAAATAAAAGCATTAAATGTGTACCTAAAACACATCAAAGCAGTGGGCCGTCATTGCTCCAGGTAGCAGATTGACAGGACAGGTATGATGCGTAAAGGACATGGTAATTTGTGCACAAATAAATGGTGCATGTCATGCAGCATACTTGTCTTATGTAACTATTATACCATAATATTCTATATATTACTGATTATAAGAGAGTAATATAGCGAAAAAGGGAATCCCCGCAGATCACCTTCACTGACTGACTAACTGACTAGCAGCTCTGATCCTAACTTATAGAATTTTATGATACGTCTGTGTTGTACCCTGCGCATCAGCATCTTTGTCAACTTGTGCGAGAATCTGTTTTACTTTGTGCAGTGTTGGCAGCACAGCTTCAATTTCCAAAGATGTATCAAATCGCAGAGATTGTATTGTAAGAAGGCTATAATATAATGATAATAATAATAATAATAAAAAATATAATAAAAATTACAACATGATAATATTGCTTGTTAATGCTTTCGGCTTGATATTCATTTGAAAGGTTCCGTGTTTCAGGCCGACAGTTCTATAACCTTAGCAAGGTCGACTGGGCCACATTTTGACTTTTGGTTTGGATATTTGGTGACGATATATATTCTAGTAGCTACACTACTAGCCATAGCCATATTCCACCTCTTCTTTTTTAGTTGCTCCCTTTTCTTCACTTTTTTATTAGCATACTTAAGTACGTCCGTTCTTTTTTATGCACGATATATCTCACATACCGAAGGTTTCTTAACCTCCCTCTCTTCTCCTTTTAACAGCTTGAAAAAGTTGGTGTAAGTGTACCCTACATAGTATGCCCATTCTTTTACTCCATTTACTCTTTACTCCAGATATTTCCAGTTCGTTTTCAATACGGTTTGTAAATATGATAAGTTATATAATTTTTAATACACATTCATGTAAAACCGTTCTGGTTAATTGCGCTTGAATGAAAAGCAATTAATCAAACGTAAATATTTTGTGTCATTAAAAGGATAACAATTATTGGTCTGGTACACTGAATATTGCCTAACTCGATACTTGCCTAAGTACGATTCGCTTTAAAGCTCAGCAAACTTTTACCTTTTATGCGAAAGTGTCCTTTGTTTTGCGGCAATGGTACTGTTATGGGGCAAAACGGATGGTTGAATCAAAGTGAGGAAGAGCCTTTTAAATTTCCTTTTACAATTCATAATACCATCTCCCTATCTATTTGTACACATATCCACACTCCACTCATATTAGTCAAACAAAAGGAAAGAGACTAGTGTCAATATATATTTGGCCGATAAATATATAAAAATAAAATAAGTTATACATAATATGTATCACTTAAATGCGAAGGATACATATACATACATACATGCTATATGCTTCTCTATGGACAGATACATCTCCTCACAAATTTTGTGTTGCATTGCATTCACACTTTAGCCACTAATAGCACCATCAATATCCTCAAGTATTCCTCCCAAACACGACATGTTTGTACTGAAGAAGTTTTTAAATTGTCTATAATGCTTTTTTCCTTCCTTCCTGACCGCTACTACTCCTTTATTCAGTTTCTGTTACTGAACACAAACAAACATATAATGCGCTTGTCCTATGTAGAACAACAATGAGTAAATGAAAGAAACTTCATCGACTGCTGAGTGAACAAGAGGAGAAAAAAAATTATAGTTATTATGTTGATATTGCGATTACATTGATTACTATTATTGTTATTATCACCATGTTACAACTTTGACACTTTCAACAATGTATGAAAACAGTGTGTGATACTTATACGGGCTTACTTGTGTTTCATCAACAAAAGCTCAAAAATGAATGAAAAATAAACGGCAATGTGTTGATATCTATTTACTACGCATAATATATAAGTATATGATTTAAATGGTTGTTCTCTGATAGTTTGGTGGTGATGGGTAAACAGGCTCCTCAACAAAGGGAATATTGGCTGTATCGTGCGTAAAGAGTTGTAAGAAGGCGAAGAAGAGTGCATTATTATCGTCATCATGTGAAGCTCACCTGTCAGTCACTTGAGTTTACACGGAGACAGTTTATGATACCGTATCCAAAAGAGCACCAAATATCGCTATTATGATGAGATAATATGATGTTTTCCTTTCCTTCCGAAGATGCAGTTAAATCCTTATTCTCATTTTGTCCCACAATGGCTATCCCATCAATAGGAGATTCCATCAGAAGTGATAACAGTAGTAGTAATAAATGCAATAAACACATTCAATGGATCATTGGGCACTGTTGTCTGTGCAATGCTTCGATGAGAAATCCTTTGCTCCTCTTTTTCAGTCCAGTTCAGTGCTAATATCACATCATATTTTTAGTATTGCATATTACCCTGTGCATGTACACTCATGAGTTTGTTTGTTCTCCTGCTATCACCATTTTCACTCACTGTGGGTGAGAGATGTGAGAGAAGTTAGGCTTCCTTATGAATTTTCAGTTTTTCAGGCAAACAATCTCCTTTGAGGGATGACAACTCTCATTTTTATTTTATTGGCAGAGTACTGCTAGACACTACGGTAATTGTTTATTGCCGTTTTAAAAATGAGAATACATCAATGTCGGAATGGGAAATGGAAGCGAAGTCTCTAATGCACAATTCATCTCTGCTCAAGGCTCTTGTACTGCTGCGGTGGAAGAGTCATTTCATATAATGGAGAAAACATTTTGTCCATCAGTCCCAAGTCCCAGGCCTGCTAATGATACGGTGTGTGGTAAAAGTAAATTGTCATTGGGAAAGCTGATTGCAGTAGTTTATCTGTTTTGCAGTAAGAAACCTTAAATTTAAGGTAAGACTATTAGAAAACAATTAAAAGGAAATTTGAGGCTCTTTTAATAGTCTGATTCCCAATATATCCAAACAGATTTGTTGTTAAATTCAGAGTGCGAGAATAAAGAAGAAGTATCCTAAAATCCCAACCCAAGTCTTCAGTTTTATGTTCATCCAAATTTTTATATACCTTCGATTGCGTCACATAAAGTGCATTCGTTTCCATTTGCTCTCGTAAGGTTATTGTTGTTATTTGCCCATATTTATGACAGTAAAGCAGCTAGCATGTGTCGTGGTAGTGATTGACCGTTTAATGAGTTTTTTACGCAATATATGTATAAGCAAAGAGAGTGGGACATTTACTCTCATTCATTCTACACTTATGCTTACCTATGTCAGCGTTCAAGGCATTCCTGAGGGTACATTGTCCCTTTTTCATTTTTTTAATATATTACAAACAATCTAGTCTAAAGGAGTGTGGGAGCAGTGACACTGCCAAAATGACCAGTGACCAGAAATAAATAGTTCGCAGATGTGAATGATGTTATTGCCAGCTCATGTTCTAACTTTTTGTGCATATTCAAACGTAAATTTCATTCTTATTTGACAGTGGCTTCCATTCATAAATCAAACATCCAGAGAAATGTGCACACTGTGCTCCAATATTTTACTTCAATTGAGCTGATAAAAGTGATGAAATTTTAGGGTGAATAGGATGCATGCCAATTATCATAAAATAGAAATAGACTTAAATAAATAATAAAACATCAATTTTATCAGCTTCGATTCAATCAAAACCCATGTCTTTGTTAATTTTTTGTTTGATCATTCAATGTCTTACAACCTTTAGAATCACACAAAACAGTTTGCTTTGAAGTGGTATCAAATGTTTTTATAAGATAAGCTCTCTTTCATCCAGTGCTTAAAGAAAACAGGCGTGAAAGAAACCTTTGTTTGAAAACTAGGGCGTAAATTGATTGGCAAATATTATGTTACGTTATATGCAGGTTTTATATATCAGTGTGTTGGTGAAGGAGTAAATTTAATTATTTCATCGTTATCGTTTCATTCGAAGTATTTCCTCATATTGATAAATATCAAATGCTGAATGCACACGGAGGCTATGGTTTCCACAATGCAATGGTGGAAGGTTTATTGATGCCTTTTTTTTCCTCAGCACATTCTATCGCCAGTATATCACCATGACCTTGAACTTGAGTAGGAAGCAAGGCAAGGGTTCTTTGATCTCTTTCGCCAGACAGGTTATTTAACTCTTTCTCTCACACATAACAAAATAGTAATTCCATTCTAGAGGCAAAGCATTCTCGGGAAATGAGTAAAGAGAGCCTTTTCAGAGCCCATAAAGAGCATAGGTAACCATTTTTTGAGGAAAGGAGAAAAAAGATCTATGAAAAGGGTTCGCCTCCTCCAACAAATAATTATAGGGAAGTTGCCCTCACAGGACACCAATATGATCAAGTGAAAAGTGAAGTACACTAAAACATAAAAAAGGATCACATCATATAGAAGTATAACCAACCACCACTATTGTTACCACAGGTGAGCTGTTATAGTAATAAAGTGCACTTTAAGCATATATGATTGTTTTGTGTAAACTTGTAATAGGTTATGGCAATTTAAAATTCCTTTGTTGGGGAACATGGAAGTAAAAATCCATCTAGCTAGAGATGAAGTTTCAATTAACTCGGTGAATGGAAAAGGTCGCATTTAATACCTTGTACAATTGTTTATTTATTTCTTTACGAATTTCAGCAGCATGCAGAATCCCTACGCATAGCATCTGGAGCTTTTACAAGGGTAAATTGCGTTCCTTAGTTTTGAAACAGAAGGAAGAAGATATATTTCACATCTGTTAATTATCTAACCCTCTATTATATAATGAAAATATATTGGGGAATCCATTATCTTGAATTCCATCTTTGAAACTTCTGCAGTTAACTCTTTGAGCACAATTGTACAGAAAAGGTTTATCAATAAATCAATGGAGAATCTCTCTTTTCATCCCTTAAAAAGCTTGCAATTCCAGCTAAGATTTTTCTAAAGATCTTTAATCTAAGATTTTCTCTTAATTGCTAATAAGTATTTTTGAAACTGAGAACTGCAGGGAGACACATTATTATCCTCGGTAAATATAAATGGTCCTAGAAATACCTCGTTGAAGCCATGATTTGTCTCGCTGTTTTTTTCGTAAAGAGAAACAGTTATGATCATTATTTTAGTTTATATTTATGTTTACTCTGAAAACTAGGTCAAAATTTGAACTCCCATGAATTTCCTTCAACCCTGCTTTGTAACAATGAGTTGTCAGAAGGAAATACTATACAATAAATGCAAGTGTACTATAGTAAGTGGTGTACACAATATATACATATAATAATATCCAATATTATATTATGTACACACAAGGAACTTATTGAGATCATCAAGACAAGAGGTTTCTTCTGTACGCATCTGCTGCCTGTTTCTGGCAAGCTTGTATACAAATGTAACCAAAGTAAGCAAGATTTTGAGAAACACATCATCATCCATCTCGTACATGATATTAGCCATGTATAATTCCGTAACAAAAGCATCATGGAGTGGAATTTAGGTCAAAAAATCCTATGGACATTGTCTATTTCCTTCGTCATTGATGATCATTCTTTCACTAGCATCTACTCAGGGCTACAGGGTACCTTCCTTCATGTCCAAACTCCAAACATGCTTGATCCTTGATCTCATCTCCTGGAGGGAAATCGCTGCTGACCATGCCATCCGGCTGTCCTCAAAGGAGTACTCATACAAGTATACAATAGACAAGCAACAACAATAAATGATACAAAACAAACTGATATGAGACTGATTGTCAAGTTTTAACTTTACAAGCTGGTTTACGTGCCCTACTTTTGTATACCTTAACAGTACAATAACTGGTCAGCCAAGAACCCACTTCACTCCAGATTATTTTCTCCAAAATTGAAATTAGTTGATGGAAGATATAATTTCCATTAACTTAACAATCAACAATCATTTATGCGCTATCCTACCCCAAAATAGCCACACCACCGAGTATTGCGTTCCGTTTTAGTATTGAAAACAGAAATTAGAATTTTATGAGCTGGAAAATATATTTTTTGTTAAGTATCTCCAACTCAAAGTTACACATTGTCGGTCAGGTACATAAAAATGTAAGTTGGTATACGAAATATAATGATAAAAATATACTAAACTTAGCTCGTAGCACAATACAAAATGAAAGTTGAACAAAAGCAAAGTATAAACTTTTTTACCATCCCTGCAATATAATTTCTACTCATTTGGATTCTACAAGTCCCCTCATTTTAAACCACCTAGAAAGGCCACAAACGGACAAAAAACCTCATAATCAGTAAATTCTATTCATCGGTCAATGGCCTTTCGTCTACTTTTTAAGGACAGACTTTTTTAGAAGACTGGCCCAGTCCCCGTTTCTTACTTTTCCCCATTTACAAATGGAACTATTAAGTATATACAATATAGGCATATGTTATGTAGTTTCATATTTCCACGATGTGTAAACATATTTATTTCATTATCATCGTTTTTCCCTTTTTCTTTCCCTTGTGTCCAACGGATTTATTTTGAATGAACATAACTGTACGTTGCTTTTATTGACAACGGTACAGAAGTTGCAAACAATATGGAATGTGGAGAGAGATAAATACATTTTTTATCATCTTATTATCATATACCTCGCTACCATTTATTGTTAAAAATCCCAATGGAACCTTGTAGCTTTGTAAATGCTAGGCATGAAGATCTTTTTAGAAACGAACCCTATACCTACTTCCAGTCCTTT